>JAZHYW010063211.1:0-32160 GCA_037355805.1 Ixodes ricinus
GGTCGCTTTGCAGTGTCCTTGCGAAGTTCTTCACATGGCTTGAATACTGTGATCGCCCTGTTTAATCCAAAGACTGTTTCTTAGCTTACCCAGAATCTTCTCATATCCTCTCAACGGCGGCTTTCCGATCATCTCGAACTGAGCCTGGAGTTTGGAGGATTTTCCAGAGTCTCGCACTGGCACTCGTTCAGTAATTTTCAAGGCATCCTGGCACAGATTTCACGCGAACTCACTCCATCGTGGTCGGACAACAAAGAAAGCAGGGCGGCTGGTGGTGGGCCACAATCCGAATTTTCTCCCCACTGAAGGAAGAACAACGTTGGTGTAAGCACTCTTCCTTTTGCTGGATCCAGGTTGATGCTTCAGACGTCTCTTCACAGTTGTCAGGGCATCGGCAACCGATTCATAGCCATGGCTGACTTCTTGTATAGGTCCAGATTAGGAGAGTGGTTGCTGCAATGAATGTAACCAGGCTCTTAAAGATCAGAAATTCTTTTTTTTTTCACTCCAGAAAAAGTGATTTGGACATGTTTGCAGCTCCATCAAAGTGCATTCCTCGCAGTTTTCGAAGCTAAAGCCCAGACGTACAATCATGTCCTTCACAGCACTGAAAATTTTTTCGACTGTGTCGGGTGGATTGTATACGCCGATGAAATCTTAGTGCACTTTCATCAAACACAGCATGAACTGCTCGTCTCCCGTACATCACATCGGTCGTTCCATCAGCAACGATTACGAAAAAGAGACTCGTCTTTATCGCAGCGCTGAATTCGTGCTAGAGCATTGGCGCCATGATTTCAATCATCTCATTTTGAATTCCCTTCTTTAGCGCAGGTATATCGCCTGATCTTTCTTCCGGGCAGCTGGACTCGGGCTACCTTCTTGCTTCTGGTGCGCTGTTGCAAAGCCTCCGCCAGTGGTGCAAAGGCATCGCACTGAACTGGATGAGCACGCGCAGCGCAGCTTCTCAGGCGCTTCCTCTTGCTATACTCCGTTTTTCACCTTATGTTGTACCGGCAGCGAAGGCTAGAAGCGCGAGCTTATAGGCGTTGGCAGCTGTCCTTGGTGCACAAGAGTACAGTGTTCTAGAGAGTTGTAGTGGCAAGAGCGGCGGCCACCGCGTGAAGATTTTGCGCGTAGACGACACCGTAGCGCTGCTGTTCTGAGCCCTAGGAACTGTGGCAAGAGGCTTGAATAAAGAAGAACGAAGCGCCGGCGACACACGCGCTTCCTGTCTATACTCTGTTTCACCTTGTGTTGTACCGCAGGAAAGGCTACAAGCGCGAGCTCCTTGCTCTAGGGCACACCTCGGCGGCACAAGCTCTCGTGCACCAAGGGCAGCTGCCAACGCCATGAGCTCGCGCTTCTAACCTTCGCTGCGGTACAACATAAGATGAAACGGAGTATTGGCGGCGAGATGTTTCGATAGCGCCCTCGTTCGGTTACCTTTCGTGACGTCATTACCTCTCGAACAACAAGTTCGATGGTGTTTGTAATGGGCATGGTGGAAGCCTGAAATCATAGCGCTCTCAAAGCAACACTGCCAACACCGTCAAAATTGAAGTTCTTACATTCCTCTTATTTCCATCGATGAGACATCCTTTGCTGACGTCAGTCAGCATTCGGCCAATTATTGTGGGCCGACCACAGCGACGCTTTCGATCGCTCATGTCACCAATAGACCATTTGCTGTCTTACCCAAGCATCAAGCGAGAATGCAGGGATTGGTGTTCCACGCGCCACACGCGCACGCCTTTCGTGTATAAAAGATTCGAAGTAAATAACCAAAAGAAAGCATTGACGAACGCGCGTGCAAGATGCCATTTGTTTTAGGTTTTTGCTTTGGAAAAGTTACTACTGCTGAGGCCAGCACGTGCGGCGCGTGAACACCAATTCCTGCATTCTCCTTGATGCTTGCGAAGACAGCAAATGGTCTATTGTTGTGGGCCGAACACAGCGACGCTTTCGATCGCTCACGCCGCCATGCGGACATGGCCTCGTCTCGTCCTTCCTAGATATTGCTGAGGAAGCGTGCCGCCTCAGCTCTGTCGTCTTCTTTCGCTCATCGCACATTTGCCATCTGCCACAAATTCTCCTAGGGCACGGAACTCCAGCGCCACTCGTCGCATCTACGTTGACCGTCTTCACGCGGCCCATTGTAAGCGGGCGCCGCTCTTGCCACTACACCCTCTAGAACACTGAACAAGAGCTTGTGCCGCCGAGATGTGCCTTAGAGCAAGGAGCTCGCGCTTGTAGCCTTTCCTGCGGTACAACACACAGGTGAAACGGAGTATACCTGCTTGCGTGTTTGGTGAGGAGTCCAATAACGACCAAGCCTTTCATCTTGAGATACGCAACGGGCTCGACGTGGTTAACGACCCTTTTCGTGACTGCGGAATCTTTCGTCTTCCTCCAGTTTGAAAATCCAGTTTTCATGAAGCTGGGTTCAATGACTGCAGAGTCGTCTCCCTCCTCTCTAAATGCCTGGATGCATTTATGGCAAACAACAACATCGCGGTCTTCGATGTATTGAAGCGAGGAAAACCTTCGAACCACAAGTATTGGCATGATCTGTCGCTGTTGTTCTTCGGGGATTCGTAGTTGTTCGCTGGGTGGAATCTTTATTTAGTGACTCTAGGTGGCCCGCTTCATGTGTTGTGGCAATCCGCTCCGCGGTGTGGAAGACGATCCGGCCGTGCTTCCACCATCATCGAAGGCTGAAGGAGTTGGAATGAAAACACAAAAGTGTTAGTTAAATCCGTAGACTATTAAAAAAAAAATAGCCAAAAGTTTACAGGATTACTGTGTGGGCGATACTGCATTTTGCACCAGCGCGCTCGGGGAAAGCATCACCGCTTTGCCCGGCATGCTGGTGTTAAGCTTCGCAACTTTACACCGGGGCATTGCGGTGAAGCAGCTTGGTTTTCGCGGTGCGTTTTATCGTGGGTAGCGCCATTTTGAGTGCGAAAGAAAAGGGGAAAGGGCAAGGCTACCGGCGCTTTCCTCCTTTCTGGCTGTGTAGAAAGAGTGAAAGTCCCGGATGAGAGGCTTGGCCGGTGTTGAGTGCCTGCCGTGCCGTAACTTCGTTCGCGCTTTCCTTCTGTTTTAAACTCCTTAACTTAATTAGAGCCGTGGTCTTTGATGGCGAGTTCCCCGGTCATCGGGACACCATTGCTCGGTGATAGGGTGCACGAATAAGGACAGAAAGCGCCGAATACTGTCCGAGGACCTATGTAGCTTGCATGGAATCCGGCAAGGCGAGTGCGGCTGCAATGTTTCTAGCTCCATCGCTTTCCGTATGACTGGAAATGATGAACCATTCATCAATTTTTGCTTGCAATGGGCCTATTTCAACGTAGCCGTTTAGTAATAATCAACAAGCGATACACGAAACGGGAACCTCGATTAACTTTTGTACGCACCCGGAGCTGCTACAGATGATTTTGCCGCGCTGCTTTTATCTTGCGTGTCCGTGTTCCTATATTTCCTTGTGGATGAACGACGAAGACGTTCTAGATGCACTTATATCGAACCGCGGAAAGCCTCAAGGCAGCCACGAATTATTTTACTATTTGATGCAATATTTTGAACACCAACCTCCAATTTCTATCGCTGACACGTTCGCTGCCGCTGTTCTCCCCGTCGCCGCACTGGCGGATGCCATGACTCGAACAAAGAAACGTGCCCACTGGGCTCGAAAACGCAGATCGCAACACACGAGACGTACCCTGCAGCGACTATCCAGCGCTTCAAAGCGCCCAATCAACGAAAACAACCCACCAGCGGCACTCCAAGGAGCGCTTTTGCCGGCTCTCTGGTATTGCGCAGGAGATCGCGATTCAGGAAAACCGATAAAACTACCTTTTCAACAATTTATAGCCTCACCCGGCGGCGGAAATGAGCCTTCAACTAAGTGTTGTAGATCAGTGGTTCTCACATGGGGGTCCGCGGAGGCATTCTAGGGTCCGCAAAGCCCTGCCTCATCAGTCAAGAAAGACCGACAATGAAAAATGTACCTTTTCAGACCGAGAAGAAAATGTTTCAGTTGTCGGGCGAGTTTTCTCGTGCGAATCTGAATAAGAGAGGTATACTTCACACAGCCCTTAGTTATATCCATTTATTCAATAATTATTACATTTAACGTATACATTTCCCGTCCCCTCACCACAAATGGGGTCCTCCATCATCTCCGCCGATCCACAAGGTTCAGCGAAGCATCGATGGTTGAGAACCACTGTTGGTTCTCAACCATCGATGATTTCGAGCCTTCCTTGTGGATCCGCGAAGCATCGATGGTTGCTTCGCGGATCCACAAGGGGTCCGCGATAAAATGATGATAAAATTGAGTCAGTCACCACTGCAAATTATCAATATTAAGATAAATTCAGTTACAAAATTTTACAAGCTGAAACAGCAGTTATCACGAGAAAACTGGCGCGCACCTTGCCCATGTTCATCGGCGGTACAGCATTCGGTGCGCGCTCCATTCACAAAATGTTCCGAGCACAGTCGAGAGAACGGCGTTGAGGAAACGTTTTTCGGTTTACGGACGCAATCCACTGCCGCCGAGACCGGGGTCATGTGGAAAGCGATGGACCTCAAAGACATTGCAGCCGCTCTCGCCTTGCCGGATCCCGCGCAAGCTACGTAGGTCCTCGGACAGTATTCAACGCTTTCTGTCGTTATTCGTGCACCCTACGACCGAGCAAAGGTGTCCCGATGACCGGGGAACTGTTGCCATCGGAGCCCGTGGCTCTATTAAGTTTGCGAGTTTAAAACAGATAAGAAAACGCGAACGAAGTTGGAGGCACAGCAGACACCCAACACCGGCCAAGCCTCTCATCTGGGACTTTAACTCTTTCTACACAACCAGAAAGAAGGAAAGCGCCGGTAACCCTTTCCCATTTTCTCTCTCGCCCTCTTTTCAGTAAAACGGTCAAGAACGAAGTGGAAGCTCCTCCCACCCCTTTCCACTTCAGTAGAATGAACGGTGGAGAGGAGGCGACCTCCTCTCCACCATTTGCCTCTACTAAAGTGGAAAGAGGTGGGAGGAGCTCCCACTTCGTTCTTGACCTGTCACCGACTATAGTTTCTAACTTCGAAATACTTCCTAAATATATCTACCATATTTAATCACACAATGAACGCACTCGCGTAATAAACGCACCCCCGTCAGTTCTCACAATTTCGACTTTTTTTCACCTCGCGTATTAAAGGCACACCCAACTCGGACACCAAAATTTTGACCCCCTCCCCACGCGCGCGAAATGAACACACATTTTATCCTGGTGCAGCGAGGTCGCGAATGTGTGGGCAGCGTGAGCCAACAAAACCCCTTCCAAAAAGCGTTAAAAATAAAAAATCTAATCGAAGCAAAAAAAGAACATGGAGAGCTTTTTTTTTTTTTTTTTTTTTGCACAGCAAAGTCTGGATTTTGAGTCACGCGCCGCGCGCAAGGAGATAAGAAAGAGAAGCGCAGAAGCCCTCGCCTAAGCAGGAGCGAAACAAAACAGCTTGCGAAAGGCAGCAAAAAAAAAACAATCCATGGAACCAAGAAAAAAGAAAAACACAAAAAGGTGCTTTTTTTTTCTTTTTTTTTTTGCACAGCCCAGTTTGGTCTTTTGGGTCACGCGTCGCGCGCAAGGAGATGAGAAAGAGAAGCGGAGAAGCCCTCGCTTAAGCAAAGCGAAACAACTTGCAAAAATGTGGCAAAAAAAAACAACAAAAACCCAAGGGACCAAGAGAAAAGAAAAAACATAAAGAGGAGCTTTTTTTTTTGCACAGCGCAGTTTGGTTTCGGGGTCACGCGTCGCGCGCAAGGAGATAAGAAAGAGAAGAGGAGAAGCCCTCGCCTAAGCAAAGCGAACAAAACAGCTTGCGAAAGGCGAGAAAAAAACAATCCACGGAACCAACACAAAAAAACAACATAAAAAGGTGCATTTGTTTCTTTTTTTTGCTCAGCGCAGTTTGGTCCCTGGGTCACGCGTCGCGCGCAAGGAGATAAGAAGAGAAGCGGAGAAGCCCTCGCCTAAGCAAAACGAAACGAAACAACTTGCAAAATGCGGCAAAAAAAAAACCAAGGGACCAAGAGAAAAGAAAAACATAAAGAGGAGCTTTTTTTTCTTTTTTGCACAGGGCAGTTTGTTTGGTCCTGGGGTCACGCGTCGCGCGCTGCGCGCTAAGAGAAGGGGAGAAGCCCTCGCCTAAGCAAAGCAAAACAAAACAGCTTACGAAAAGCGGCAAAAAAATCCACAGAACCAAGAGAAAAGAAAAAACATAAAAAGGTGCTTTTGTTTCTTTCTTTTTTTTGCACAGCGCAGTTTCGTCATTGCGGTCGCGCGCAAGGAGATAAGAAAGAGAACCGGAGAAGCCCTCGGCTAAGCAAAACGAAACGAAACAACCTGCAAAATGTGGCAAAAAAAACCATAGGGACCAAGAGAAAAAGAAAAACATAAAGAGGAACTTTTTTTTCTTTTTGCACAGGGCAGTTTGGTCCCCGGGTCACGCGTCGCGTCGCAAAGAGAAGGGGAAAAACCCTCGCCTAAGGAAAGCGAAACAAAACAGCTTGCGAAAGGCCGCAAAAAAAATCCAAGGAACCAAGAGAAAA
Source organism: Ixodes ricinus (assembly GCA_037355805.1). Taxonomy (NCBI): domain Eukaryota; kingdom Metazoa; phylum Arthropoda; class Arachnida; order Ixodida; family Ixodidae; genus Ixodes; species Ixodes ricinus. The sequence continues at coordinate 6,608 of JAZHYW010063211.1, forward strand.
GAAAAACATAAAAAGGTGCTTTTGTTTCTTTCTTTTTTGCACTGCGCAATTTGGTCCCTGGGTCACGCGTCGCGCGCAAGGAGATAAGAAAGAGAAGTGGAGAAGCCCTCGCCTAAGCAAAGCGAAACGAAACAACTTGCAAAATGCCTCAGAAAAACCAAAAAAACCAAGGGACCAAGAAAAAAAACATAAAGTTGAGCTTTTTTTTTCTTTTTGCACAGCCCAGTTTGGTCACGCGTCGCGCGCAAGGAGGTAAGAAAGAGAAGTGGAGAAGCCCTCGCCTAAGCAAAGCGAAACAAAACAGCTTGCAAAAGGTAGCAAAAAAATTCACGGAACCAGGAGAAAAGAAAAAATATAAAAAGGTGCTTTTGTTTCTTTCTTATTTTGCACTGCGCAGTTTGGTCCCTGGGTCACGCGTCGCGCGCAAGGAGATAAGAAAGAGAAGCGGAGAAGCCCTCGCCTAAGCAAAGCGAAACGAAACAACTTGCAAAATGCGGCAAAAAAAACCAAGGGACCAAGAGAAAAAGAAAAAACATAAAGAGGAGATTTTTTTTTCTTTTTTGCACAGTGCAGTTTGGTCCCGGGGTCACGCGTCGCGCGCAGAGATAAGAAAGAAGAGGAGAAGCCCTCGCCTAAGCAAAGCGAAACTACAGTGAACTAGGAATATAGGGGTACCGGAAAAAGCGTCGGCGCCGACTCATTGGCTGTGTGAAGCCAGAAGTGTAGACTGCCGCGAGTGGCGCTCTTGTCGAAATCCGGAGGACTTGGCTACTGTACCGTGGGATATGGCGTCGCGTACGTTCTCAGATGGTTCCTGCGGTGTCTGTGGTCGTTTTCGCGATTTCTTTTGTGAATGTCAAGGGCTTGGCATTGTGATTACATTAGTTCGAGTCTTGTCGCTAAGCAATGAAAACGAAGAGAAAGAAGACGGATCCACACCGCTACGCGCCAGCATGCAAGACTGGTTACCCCGGTTTTCACTACATTGCTCAAGTAAGCTTTAAACATTAATTCATAGACGTTGAAACACCCATAAAGCATACATAGGCCACACTAATGAACCGCTAAGATCAAAAACAGCTATGCTTGGCGCGAACTTCGCTGGCAGGAGTGCTCCGGAATCGAACACCAGCGCTACCTGGTAGGTTCTACACGAAGCGCCTCACCTGGATGCCGGCTATTTTTCCACTACTTCTATTCTAGTTCACTGTAGCGAAACAAAACAGCTTGTGAAAGGCGTGAAAAAAACAATCCACGAAACCAAGACAAAAAAAAAACATAAAAAGGTGCTTTTGTTTCTTTCTTTCTGTTTGTGCACAGCACAGTTTGGTCCCTGGGTCACGCGTCGCGCGCAAGGAGATAAGAAAGAGAAGCGCAGAAGCCCTCGCCTAAGCGAAGCGAAACAACTTGCAAAATGCGACAAAAAAACAAGAAAAGACCAAGGGACAAAGGGAAAAGAAAAAACATAAAGAGCTTTTTTTTCAATGTGCAGTTTGGTTTTGGGGTCGCGCGCCGCGCGCAAGGAGATAAGAAAGAGAAGCGGAGAAGCCCTCGCCTATGCAAAGCGAAACAAAACAGCTTGCGAACGGCAACAAAAAAAACAATCCACAGAACCAAGAGAAAGAAAAAAAGAAAAGAAAAACATAAAAAGGTGCTTTTGTTTCTTTCTTTTTCTTTCCACAGCGCAGTTTGGTCCTTGGGTCACGCTTCGCGCGCAAGGAGATAAGAAAGAGAACCGGAGAAGCCCTCGCCTAAGCAAAACGAAACGAAACAACTTGCAAAATGTGGCAAAAAACAAAAAACCAAGGGACCAAGAGAAAAGAAAAACATAAAAAAGGAGCTTTTTTTTCTTTTTTGCACAGCGCAGTTTGGTCCCGGGGTCACGCGTCGCGCGCAAAGAGAAGTGGAGAAGCCTCGCCTAAGCAAAGCGAAACAAAACAGCTTGCGAAAGGCGGCAAAAAAAAAACAATCCATAGAACCAAGAGAAGAAAAACATAAAAGGTGCCTTTGTTTCTTTCTTTTTTGCACTGCGGTTTGGTCCCTGGGTCACGCGTCGCGCGCAAGGAGATAAGAAAGAGAAGCGGAGAAGCCCTCGCCTAAGCAAAGCGAAACAACTTGCGAAATGCGGCAAAAAACCAAGGAACCAAGAGAAAAGAAAAAACATAAAGATGAGCTTTTTGCTTTTTTGCACAGCGCAGTTTGGTTACGCGTCGCGCGCCGCGCGCAAGGAGATCAGAAAGAGAAGTGGAGAAGCCCTCGCCTAAGCAAAACGAAACGAAACAACTTGCAAAATGTGGCAAAAAACAAAAAACCAAGGGACCAAGAGAAAAGAAAAACATAAAAAGGAGCTTTTTTTTTCTTTTTTGCACAGCGCAGTTTGGTCCCGGGGTCACGCGTCGCGCGCAAAGAGAAGTGGAGAAGCCTCGCCTAAGCAAAGCGAAACAAAACAGCTTGCGAAAGGCGGCAAAAAAAAACAATCCATAGAACCAAGAGAAGAAAAAACATAAAAAGGTGCCTTTGTTTCTTTCTTTTTTTGCACTGCGGTTTGGTCCCTGGGTCACGCGTCGCGCGCAAGGAGATAAGAAAGAGAAGCGGAGAAGCCCTCGCCTAAGCAAAGCGAAACAACTTGCGAAATGCGGCAAAAAACCAAAAAAAACCAAGGGACCAAGAGAAAAGAAAAAACATAAAGATGAGCTTTTGCTTTTTTGCACAGCGCAGTTTGGTTACGCGTCGCGCGCCGCGCGCAAGGAGATCAGAAAGAGAAGTGGAGAAGCCCTCGCCTAAGCAAAGCGAAACGAAACAACTTGCAAAATGCGGCAAAAAAGAAACCAAGGGACCAAGAGAAAAGAAAAAACAAAAGGAGCTTTTTTTTTATTTTTTTGCACAAGGCAGTTTGGTTCAGGGGTCACGTAGTCGCGCGCCGCGCGCAAGGAGATAAGAAAGAGAAGCGGAGAAGCCCTCGCCTAAACAAAGCAAAACAAAACAGCTTGCGAAAGGTGGCAAAAAAACAATCCATAGAACCAAGAGAAAAGAAAAACATAAAAAGGTGCTTTTGTTTCTTTCTTTTTTTGCACTGCGCAGTTTGGTCCCTGGGTCACGCGTCGCGCGCAAGGAGATAAGAAAGAGAAGCGAGAAGCCCTCGCCTAAGCAAAGCGAAACGACTTGCAAAACGTGTAAAAAAAAACAACAAAAAAACCAAGGGACCAAGAGAAAAGAAAAACATAAAGAGGAGCTTTTTTCTCTTTGCACAGGGCAGTTTGGTCTCGGGGTCACGCGTCACGCGCAAAGAGATAAGAAAGAGAAGAGGAGAAGCTCCGCCTAAGCAAAGCGAAACAAAACAGCTTGCGAAAGACGGAAAAAAAACAATCCACGGAACCAAGACAAAAAAAACATAAAAAGGTGCTTTTGTTTCTTTCTTTCTTTTGTGCACAGCGCAGTTTGGTCCCTGGGTCACGCGTCGCGCGCAAGGAGATAAGAAAGAGAAGTGCAGAAGCCATCGCCTAAGCAAAGCGAAACGAAACAACTTGCAAAATGCGACAAAAAAACAAGAAAAGACCATGGGACAAAGGGAAAAGAAAAAAAACATAAAGAGGAGCTTTTTTTTTTGCACTGAGCAGTTTGGTTTTGGGGTCGCGCGCCGCGCGCAAGGAGATATGAAAGAGAAGCGGAGAAGCCCTCGCTCTATGCAAAGCGAAACAAAACAGCTTGGGAAAGGCGACAAAAAAAAACAATCCACAGAAATAAAAGAAAAGAAAAAAGAAAAAAAAACATAAAGAGGTGCTTTTGTTTCTTTTTTTTTTCCACAGTGCAGTTTGGTCCTTGGGTCACGCGTCGCGCGCAAGGAGATAAGAAAGAGAAGTGAAGAAGCCCTCGCCTAAGCAAAGGGAAACGAAACAACTTGCAAAATGCGGCAAAAAACCAAGGGACCAAGAGAAAAAGAAAACATAAAGAGGAGCTTTCTTTTTCTTTTTGCACAGCCCAGTTTGGTCCCAGGGTCACGCGTCGCGCGCCGCGCCCAAGGAGATAAGAAAGAGAAGCGGGGAAGCCCTCGCCTAAGCAAAGCGAAACAAAACAGCTTGCGAAAGGTGGCAAAAAAAATCCAGGGAACCATGAGAAAAGAAAAAAAAACATTAAAAGGTGCTTTTGTTTCTTTTTTTTGCACTTCGCAGTTTAGTCCCTGGGTCACGCGTCGCGCGCAAGGAGATAAGAAAGAGAAGCGGAGAAGCCCTCGCCTAAGCAAAGCGAAACAAAACAACTTGCAAAATGCGGTAAAAAACCAAAAAAACCAAGGGACCAAGAGAAAAGAAAAATATTAAGAGGAGCTTTTTTTTCTTTTTTGCACAGCGCAGTTTGGTCCTGGGTCACGCGTCGCGCGCCGCGCCCAAGGAGATAAGAAAGAGAAGGGAGAAGCCCTCGCCTAAGCAAAGCGAAACAAAACAGCTTGCGAAAGGCGGCAAAAAAACAATCCACGGCACCAAGAAAAGAAAAAAGAACATAAAAAGGTGCTTTTGTTTCTTTCTTTTTTTTGCACAGCGCAGTTTGGTCCTTGGGTCACGCGTCGCGCGCAAGGAGATAAGAAAAAGAAGCGGAGAAGCCCTCGCCTAAGCAAAACGAAACGAAACAACTTGCAAAATGTGGCAAAAAAACAAAAAACCAAGGGACCAAGAGAAAAAAAAACATAAAAAGAAGCTTTTTTTTCTTTTTTTGCACAGTGCAGTTTGGTCCCGGGGTCACGCGTCGCACGCCGCGCGCAAAGAGAAGTGGAGAAGCCTCGCCTAAGCAAAGCGAAACAAAACAGCTTGCGAAAGGCGGCAAAAAAAAACAATACCACAGAACCAAGAGAAAAGAAAAAACATAAAAAGGTGCTTTTGCTTTTTTTTTTTTTGCACTGCGCAGTTTGGTCCCTGGGTCACGCGTCGCGCGCAAGGAGATAAGAAAGAGAAGCGGAGAAGCCCTCGCCTAAGCAAAGCGAAACAACTTGCTGAAATGCGGCAAAAAAAAAACCAAGGGACCAAGAGAAAAGAAAAACATAAAGATGAGCTTTTTTGCATTTTTGCACAGCGCAGTTTGGTTCTGGGTTACGCGCCGCGCGCAAGGAGATAAGAAAGAGAAGCGGAGAAGCCCTCGCCTAAGCAAAGCGAAACGAAACAGCTTGCGAAAGGCGGCACAAAAAAAATCCATGGAACCAAGAGAAAAGAAAAAAATATAAAAAGGTGCATTTGTTTCTTTCTTTTTTTTTTGCACTGCGCAGTTTGGTCTCTGGGTTACGCCGTCGCGCGCAAGGAGATAAGAAAGAGAAGCGGAGAAGCCCTCGCCTAAGCAAAGCGAAACAACTTGCAAAATGCGGCAAAAAAAACAAACAAAAAAACCCCAGGGGATTAAGAGAAAAGTAAAACCATAGAGAGGAGCTTTTTTTTCTTTTTTTGCATAGCGCAGTTTGGTCCCGGGGTCACGCGTCGCGCGCAACGAGATAAGAAAGAGAAGAGGTAGAAGCCCTCGCCTAAGCAAAGCGAAACAAAACAGCTTGCGAAAGGCCGCAAAAAAAATCCACAGAACCAAGAGAAAAGAAAAAATATAAAAAGGTGCTTTTGTGTCTTTTTTTTTGCACTGCGCAGTTTGGTTCCTGGGTCACGCGTCGCGCACAAGGAGATAAGAAAGAGAAGCGGAGAAGACCTCGCCTTAGCAAAGAGAAACGAAACAACTTGCAAAATGTGGCAAAAAAGAAAAAAAACAACAACAAGGGGTTAAGAGAAAAGTAAAAACATAAACAGGAGCTTTTCTTTTCTTTTTTGCACAGCGCAGGTTTGGTCCCGCGGTCACGCGCTGCGCGCAAGGAGATAAGAAAGAGAAGCGGAGAAGCCCTCGCCTAAGCAAAGCGAAACAAAACTGCTTGCGAAAGGTTGCAAAAAAACAATCGATGAAACCAAGAGGAAAGAAAAAAAGAAAAAAAACATAAAGAGGTGCTTTTGTTTCTTTCTTTTTTTTGCACAGTGCAGTTTGGTTTCTGGGTCACGCGTCGCGCGCAAGGAGATAAGAAAGAGAAGCGGAGAAGCCCTCGCCTAAGCAAAGCGAAACGAAACAACTTGCAAAATGCGGAAAAAAAACAACAATCCAGGGAACCAAGAGAAAAGAAAAAGAAAAAATATAAAAGGTGCTTTTGTTTGTTTCTTTTTTTTTGCACTGCGCAGTTTGGTCCCTGGGTCACGCGTCGCGCGCAAGGAGATAAAAATAGAAGCGGAGAAACCCTCGCCTAAGCAAAGCGAAACGAAACAACTTGCAAAATGCGGCAAGAAAAAAAAAATCCAAGGGACCAAGAGAAAAGAAAAACATAAAGAGGAGCTTTTTCTTTCTTTTTTGCACAGCCCAGTTTGGTCCTGGGTGTCGCGCGCCGCGCGCAAGGAGATAAGAAAGAGAGAGAAGAGAGAAGCCCTCGCCTAAGCAAAATGAAACAAAACAGCTTGCAAAAGGCAGCAAAAAAAATCCAGGAACCAAGAGAAAAGAAAAAGCATAAAAAGGTGCTTTTGTTTCTTTTTCTTTTTTGCTCAGTGCAGTTTGGTCTTTGGGTCACGCGTCGCGCGCGAGGAGATAAGATAGAGAAGCGGAGAAGCCCTCGCCTAAGCAAAGCGAAACAACTTGCAGAATGCGGCAGAAAAAAAACCCCAAAAACCCAAGGGACCAAGAGAAAAGAAAAAACATAAAGAGGAGCTTTTTTTTTTTTTTGCACATCCCAGTTTGGTCCCGGGGTCACGCGTCGCGCGACGGGCGCAAGGAGATAAGAAAGAAAACCGGATGAGCCCTCGCCTAAGCAAAGCGCACATAATGAAGGCATCCTGCCCTCGCCTCCTCCTCGCACTTTGGAAAGAGAAGCGAGAAGCCCTCGAAATAAACACACTTTTCTATCCTGGTGCAGCGAGGTCGCGAATGCATGGGCAGCGTGGGCAAACAAGACAACTTGCAAAAGGCGGGAGAAAAACAAAAACACGGACGCAAGACAAAAAAATATGGAGAGGAGCATTTTTTTAGTGCATTGCAGTTTGGTTTTGGAGTCGCGCGCCGCGGGCAAAGAGATAAGAAGCTATGTCGATTTTTCGGGATAAAAGGTCGTTCATTATGCGAGTAAATACGGACGCAAAAATTTTACTTCGCGTAATGAACCCAACCTTGCATCACCCCCCCCCAACTTTGCATCGATTTTTCGGAAAAAAGTGCGTTCATTCTGCGAGTAAATTCGGTATGTTTCCGTATAGTCCTATTCAATTCGAAGTACAAATCAAATATGGGGCTTTTCCCTTTGATATTCGAAGGCTTCAAATATTCGCAGTACCCTCGTATATTAGTTTTTTGGTACAAATATATAAAAAAGGCAAACCTACATTTGGGTGCTTGCACAACCCAGAAGACCAGACCGCGGAGCTCAGTTTGAGACACGACTAATTTCGTACATGTACACCTGATATCTTCCTAAGAGCAACCCCTGACGTCCACTTGGGTGAGTTTAAATTAAAAAAAAACAGTACCAAAAAAGAAAAAAAAGAAAAAAAGCTCGATAACATGAATTAATTTTTTTGGATTGGGCTAGTTGGTTCATGTTCGTTAAAAGGTTTAAAAGCGCAAAAAAAACACGACCGAAGAAGTTGAAAGTTAGCAGCCGTCTGTGTTGTACGTGTTCCTTCTTCGTCCGTGTGTTTTTTTGCGCTTTTAAACCTTTTAACGAACTTGACATCTTTTGCGCTTTAGATAATTCGCTAGCATCTAGAAGCGTTTTGACAAGACATAGAAATGTGCACCATACCAAGGAGGTGCAACGCAAGACACACTTTGCCTAATATAAATATTATCAATCTTGAAGGCTTTGCTCAATAAATTGCTCAGGATAAACAACATTGAACTTTAAAGCGGCACTGACACATCAAAATTATATTTTTTTATTATCCAAAACGACTGAAAACGATGCCGGGACATTACCCTCAGAATTAAAAACTTTGGAATTCAGTATTTGTGAAATAAAAAAACAATATCCATATGCCGAATTTGAAGTTCCCGCGTGATCTGCGCCAGTGCACTGACGTCAAATTTTGCGGTCTCGTGTGAGTCGACTTTCTTTCGCACCTCCGCTCCACGCTACGAAGCAAAGCGCCGTTGCCACCGCGACCCGAAGCGCCGGCGAACCGACCGGGAAAAAACCGACTTCTTCCCCGACTCACCGATCATCCTCTGCTCGAGCTCCGCCAAGTTTTCCGAGGAGGATACAAATCCAGGAAGCGACATCGCACCGGACTCTGATTTTTGGTATTTCAATAAGAGAGCCGTAGTGCGTTCGCAATTGCGTTAAACATGTTTTACGATTGCCGTTATTAAATGTTATGAAATGTCGCCTACAAAGCTTCTAAATTTCATGATTTTTGACGTCACCGATCAAAAGAAGCGAGGAGGTGAGCAGCGGGAAAGAAAAACGGCAAAAATAAAAAGCGCGCGCGCGCGGAAGTAAATTTGTTTTGCGATGCGGTTTTTTTTGCGTGTCTATAACTACAAAGTGCATCGTTTTAGACAAAAAAAAATGCGACCTTTGGGGTGTCAGTGCCCTTTTATATCGGTAACGAAACCAGCTCTTGGGGAGGAAGAGGGAGGGCATGGTATGCCCCTCCTCTTCTGCTCCCCTCCCATTTAGTGGGAAATTTTCGCTAAATTTCCCACTAGATTTGGCGGAGAAATGTTTCCGCTAAAGTTTGCAAGGAATTTCTTCAGCTAAAAATTTGTTTCCGCTAAATTTATCGGAAACCTTTCCACTAAATCTAGCGGGGAAAATTTTTTTCTAAACGGAACGGAAAAAAGATTTTCTGCTAAACATGACTGGAAATTTTTCCGCTAAATTTAGCGGGGAAATTTTCCCGCTAACTTTAGCGCGGAATATTTTCCGCTAAATTTAGTAGGAAAATTCTCCCGCTAAATTTGGCGGGGAATTTCGCCCGCTAGATTTAGCAGGGATTTTTTTCCGCTAGACTTAGCGGGGAAGTTTTGCCGCTAAATTTAGCGGGAAAAATCTGGCGGCACAAATTGGGGAAGAAATTTAGCGGGGAAATATTCCGCTAAATTTAGGCGCCGTGTGACGTCACGAGGATGACGTCACTCGTAATCCTCGTGATGTCATTATGGGAAACGTCCAAATTCCAATAACGCAACGCGCGGCTACGCCGACGGCGATGCCGCTCAAGCCGGAGACGGGCGCGTAAAGCGCGGTTCAAACCAACGCGTTTTTGTGCGCCCGTAGGTCGTGCGCTTCCCGGAAATGGCGTATTTCGTGACGTCGCGCTCATTCCTCGCGCCTTCCGGGCGCGCATAAGAAAGTTGGATGATTTCAACTTTTTCTGAACGCGCACAAACTCGCTGTGACGTATGAGGGCGCTCCTCTCCCACATCCTCTCCCGGCCAATCGGGCGAGGGCACCAGTTCCGGCTTCGCGTTTCTTCGCCGTCGGGCTCAGATGCTCTCCGCTCGCCCGGAAGCGCACCGTCCTAACCAACGCGCATGCTTATGACTCAGAAAGCGCACCGGAGACAGCGAAAACGTCACGAAATACGCAATTTCCGGGAAGCGCACGGCTTTCGCGCCTGCACAAAAACGCCTTGGTTTGGATCGTGATTAAGAGCCGCGCTCTAAAAACAGTCGACAAAGGCCGCCGTTGGTCTTATTATTGGGGACAGCGTTAGTGACTATTGTTATCACGTTGAAGAATCTACATTAGATGAGGCGAATGTAGCGCGCGCTATAAATACGAGGCTGCAGCCCTAAACAGAAATCTTTCCTGTTAAAAAAATGCACGAGCTTTATTTTTTTTTTTTCATTTAAACAGGATAAAAATACGACCCACCGAGGCAAACGCGCAGTTATTTTTGCAACCTTTACAACATGTAACCACAATGCAATGCTTTAGAAAATTAAATCCAAAAGCCAGCCACTTGGTTGCTTTGAGGCAAAGCGCCGGCCTGAGATGCCCTCAAATTAATCTAACGGAGGCTCGCCCGAGTTTTCGGTTGCACGTCAAAATATTCCCAGGTGGTCGTGCCAGACGCCCGTCGTTGGCTTTACACGTAAAACCCTCAAATATGACATTTAAAATCACAGAGCCAACCAAAAGCGGTCAGCCCCCAACGCGGCGAGGGAAATAAAAAGAGGGAGAGAGGACACCCTAGCAATGGCACTCACGCCGGATTGGCTGCTCAGCAACGCGCGGTAACTTGGATTTCGGATTCGGACGGCGCGTGTATCACTCAGCGCGAAACACATGTACGACGAAACCGTCCGATCCGACGTCCGATCGCTGCTCTGGCTCGCCGCAAATGATTATCCGAGGCACATGCTTCCGACCGAGCTTGCGACGCGTCGTTCCGATGATTCCGATCGGCTCCGCCCAGTTCCGTGACCAGTGCGTGTTGCCTGACTTCCTAACTTTTCTTGGCAATGCAGTTAAAGGTAAAGGCACGCGCTCCTCTCCCATTATGAGCGCTGAATAAAGCTGTGCGTAGTCTCTCCTCCTTTCCACTGCATTGCCAAGAAAAGGAAGAGGGACTCGCAGCCGGATCCTTGGTCCTGAATAGACCGCTCCCCAAAACGTGACATCCTCGTGACGTTCCCGCTACCTGCGCTGCGGCCATCCGACCACCGCAACCACCACTGGACAGTCGGTCGCATGCCGCAACGCCGTTCCGACACGACCAAACAAGCCGCGTCCGACCGTCGTATTGCCTGATCGGACTTCGGATCAGACGGTTTCGTCGTACATGAACCCAGCCCCGCCAGCATTCACGCAGCTTCGCGGCTACGCGGCTACAGTCTGCGGCTGCTCATTACAAAACTGTTATCCCACTTGCCCCCCCCCCCCCCCCCCCCCCCCCCCCCGTACACGGGCGCTTCGCGGCGTCCAGCCGGCAACCTAAGCCCCGCTGTCCCCCGTGCACCTCCGGAAAGGGAGTCCCATACCATTTAGTTGAGCGAAGTTTCGTCGACAACGTCCGTCTTTTTTTCCCCGTGTTAATCGTAAAAAAGAAACGTCGTAAATATCGCCAAATACCTCAACAAAATAAAATGTTGGAGAAAAAAAAGAACATACCCACACTATGGATTGAACCGGGTCCGCTTAATATGAGGCAGACACCTTACCTTTCGTTTCAGCTTCCGTCCGAGCGCAGCCAAAGCTACGTGTGGCCGGAGTCCAATCACAAGCCGGCAATAGGTCACGCGATCTCGCCTGCACTTTTGTATCACTCCGCTGCGCCGCAGGTCGTCCGCGCCGCCCGCGCTCGCCGGGTATTTCGTCTGCTACGGGTGTATCAACGGTATCGTCTGCTACAGGTTTAAAAAGTGCCCTTTCACGTTCTGAAATTTAGTCACAGGGGATGTCAGTACGTAGGCTGGCCGCTGGCGTCTGTGTCCGAGCTTTCCACCTGTTCGCGCATAGTTTCAAGATGTGAGTACACGTCGCAAGGTGCCTGATGACTTGGCCGTTGATGTTTCCTTGTATTGTCTGGATACCAGGGCTCGAGGCGCAGTCCTTTCCACCAGTTTCTCGGCGTTCAATGTGATAGGCAGGTAAGGGGTGCTCTGATTTCGCAGCGTATCAGTGAATTGTATTGTGGCCCGGACGCTTTTCTTGTTTACAACGCAATCGCGGTACTACGCGGCCGGAGTCTCCTACCGAATTTGAAAGTAGACATTCATCACGACCTCTCGCGCCTGACGCCCAAACGCGCCTTTGCGAAAGAACGTTCTGAAGCGACTCGGTGAGGAAAGCAGCGAAGCACATGATTCGGCCATGACGGGAACGAAATCACACAAAAAACTGAGCGCTGCAGCCATGTTGCCAGCGGATGTACGTGTTTTCACCAAACCACATGCATTTACATATATTAATAAAAACATAAACTTCAGATATTTAATTCTTTTAGTTGCAAATCATTCTCAGCAGTACACATCTGGAATATTGTGAAATATTTACGCACCAAACAGCTACTAAAAACAAAAGTTACTTTTGCGGACTACTTTGTGGTGCGTAGGAATGCTCTTCTCGAAGTTGCGAACCGCCCTCAGCCTTTGGCTGCGCTCGGACGGAAGCTGAAACGAAGTACGCTACCGCTTCAGAAACTCGTAACCGCTGCCTATGTTGACGGCGGCAGCGTCTATCTCCACGAGCCAGCCAATCCGGTGTGAGCGCCGTTGCTAGGGTGTCCTCCTCTCACTCGTTTTTTTTCCTCGCCGCGTCGGGTTACGATGTTTCGTTAGCATTTTGAAGTGACCGCGCAAATTAGCTTGTTAACGGTGTCCGAAATCGGTGAATTCATTATTTGAAAGAATAAAGACATAAACCAACGCATAAACCTTTTAAGTGAAAACAAAAAAGCATTTTTCTATGGGTAAATTTCCGCTGAATCTCTTTTTCACGAAACTATGAAATAATATTTTGGGCAACTGAGGCGTTACTTATGACTGAACATATAGTTGCAATAAAAAAGAAAATACAATATTACATAACATAGCCTTCATTTCGCCAATATTAACGCCACAGTGACCCGAAATATTTTTTTGTGTTTGCACGCAAAATAAGGTTGAAAAAAAAAGTTTTTTTTTCTTTTTGTTTACATGATCTAATCTTACAAAATTTTTACTGATTACTTCCACCATCGAACTACGCCTGTGTTCTAAATACCTTCGCAATCTATTACAAAATTCTTTATGCGGTTATTTCGTAGGGCCAACGAAACATCGCGAGCTCCCTGCAATGCAGTTCATGCGACCCAACATTTGACAATCCCCCTTTGTCTTTGCTGCACACAACACACAAAATGGAAATAAAACCGACCAGATTTTTGTAAATGCTGGGTGACTCTTGATACGATACGGTCCGCTGCTGCCGTGCCGACGTTTTTGTCTCGGTATGGGAACGCAAAAGGAGACAAGGAACACACAAAAACACGTCAGACACGGACAGCGTTCATTTCGTAATCCTCTCTTCCGGCGCGCATAGCTCCGCGTGCAGAGCCCGCGTGTTCTTGACAGCGCCCCGGGCCTGCTCAAAACCACGAGCAGTGGCCGCCAAGGGCTTCTTGTTCCGGGAGGAAGGGTAGAAGGGTGGGAAGAGAGGCAACAGAAGGCATGAGCGGGCGAGGAGGATAGGTTTGTCTCCGAGAGATGTCCCCCAGTGGGACTGCTTGCTGCGCTTCAAGTCCAACGACAGACAAGAACTCGTCCGTCGTCGATCGTTTGTCGGCGCTTGTCGGCGATTGTCGCGGGTGTTGGTCGTTGCAGTGGGACAGCATCGGCGACACGGAACTTTCTGGTGTCGTCGGACAAAATTGGTGTTTGTCGCTCTAGTGGGACGAGGCTCTTAGGGTTAATTTTCTGGACGAATAGTCAAGCTTATATGGCTACCCTATTTTACCTTCTCATGTCCAGAACCCAATGGAGTTAATTAGAATTGTAGAAACAAATATTCAAAAGTGTCTCACTTTTGAATATGTGTTTTTGTAATTCTAGCTTTTTTTCGTTATTCAAGATTGCTGCCATGGGACAAATATAGGGCGACCAGCCTTGGCCATGGTGGAAAAAGAGAGAGGTTTTTGAGCAATTCCAGCCAAGGCAGCAAACGTTTGCTCGGGCTTCGCGCATTCCCCAACAGGAGCGCTGACGGTTCAAGGCCTTCGCAACAGGCGCGGGCCGAGCGCCGCGCGGCCTTGTAGAAATGTGCGCGAACAAGACGGTTCCTTGGTTGGCCCTCATCGGCCCCTTACATGCTGCGCTATCTCACGGTGTTTGTCAGAAGTGCGAGCGTCAATACGATGCTTGCCCACATGTTGGAAGCATACGCATCCCTCCACAGAAGATGGCGACCGGCAAAGCAACATGAAGCTGAGGTGGCGCCTGGCCCTCCTGTTCCGAGATATAGAGCAACACGCGGCGTACTTGACAGAACAACAGTGGACACAGATCTGCGATGGACTCAATGGCCAACTTCACACCCGCAGTCCATGGTCGCTGTTTCGGCACCTGTTGAACCCAGACGAGTCTAAGCTGGAACACAACAAGGCGCTGATCAGACTCCTCAGAGAACTCCCGGGAGATGAAGCCTCGATATGCAGCGAACTCCGAGAACGGTACCTTGATGCACCGCCACTCCAGGTCTCACCTAGTCAACGATACGAGGGAGACCCCAACCCGACAATCGACCGTCCAATCGAAGAGGCTGAAGTGAGGGCCGTCCTGCACGACCTGCGACCCCAGTCGGCACCCGGTGCGGACGGGGTCAGCAACAAGACGCTACGCAATCTAGATGAGGGATCGATTACGGCCCTCACAGATTACTTCAACAAGGTATGGGACACCGGACAGCTCCCGCCTAGCTGGAAACACGCGATGGTCTGTTTCATCTCCAAACCGGGGAAGCCGCTGAACATTGCTAACCTGAGGCCCATCTTCCTGACCTCATGCGTAGGGAAGCTCCTGGAGCGAATAGTGCAACGGAGGCTGCAAGATTACGTGGAGGAACACCGTCTTCTCCCCCACTACCTGTACGGATTTAGACAGCACTTGTCTACGCAAGATGTCTTCCTCCAGCTGTCGACGGACTTTTTCTTCAACCAACGACCGTGGAAGGCCTTGGCGGCGCTTGACCTACGCAAGGCCTTCGATAGAGTCTCCCACGAGTCGATCCTCGATCAGATCTCGCGCCTGAATCTCGGTGGGCGTGCCTACACTTACGTGGAAGCATTCCTAACGGGAAGGACGGCAGAGATTAAGCTCGGGGATTATGCGTCTGATACCTTCCCGACATGCCTTGGCAGGGGCACTCCACAGGGCGCGGTCATCTCGCCATTCCTGTTCAATCTGGCGATAGCCCCGCTATCAAGACGGCTGGAACAGATCCCGCACCTCAAGCATGCCGTATATGCGGATGACATCATCCTGTGGACCAACGCCCCACCGTCCATCATGACCCCGACCCTCCAGGCAGGAGCAGACGCGGTGGTAGAAGTCGCCCGAAGCGTGGGGTTGGAATGCGCCCCCGAGAAGTCTGCCCTGCTCCTTGCGAGCAGGCTTCGAGCCAAAGACGCGCTGGCCAAAGTATTCGTCTTCATGGACAGACAAGCCATCCCCAAGGTACCAGCTACCCGAGTACTCGGTATGCCACTCCACACAGGCAGATCGTCGGAGATCGTGCGTACTCTACGCAAGAACACTGACAACACCACCAGGTTGATTCGTAGAGTTTCAGGCGCGCAATATGGCCTCGGAGAGCAAGACACCTGTCGACTGGTGCAGGCTTTCGTACTCAGTCGCGTCACGTACGCGGCCCCGTACATGCACCTCCCCAAGACGGCACGCAAACAGATAGATGCCATCATTCGCAAGTCGTACAAAGTGGCGCTGGGGCTCCCCAACCACACGTCAACCGCGAGGTTCGACCAGTTGGGAATCCACAACACCTTTCAAGAGTTGTGCGATGCGCAGAGAGCGGCACAGATCTCCCGCCTCTCGCGCACCCCAACGGGTCGTCGTACTCTACACAGAGCCGGCATCGATTATAAGGACGTACCCCCACCCAAGTGGGACATGCAGCCAGACTGGAGACGCGCCGTGGTGGTCAGACCCCTACCAAGGAACATGTCTACCACGCACCATAAGCAGAGACGAGAGGCCAGGGCCCGAGCGCTGCAGAGACTGCAGGAAGACGACCCGCGGGCTTTCCACGTGGACGCCAGTCCATACCCGGACCGCTCCAAGAGTTACGTCGCAGCCGTACACAACATCAGCGGATCGTACACAGCGACGATCAAGGCATGCGACATCCACGAAGCAGAAGAGGCGGCCATTGCCATAGGGCTCCTTGCCGCCAGTAGAACAGGCAGCAGAGGCACCGTCACCACAGACTCCAAGACGGCTGCAACCAGCTTCCTGTATGGGAGGATAGGCTCTCCTGCGCGCAAGATCCTTCGGAGCTTCCGCGCCCCCAGGGACAAGAACAGCCGGTACCACGTGGTCTGGGTCCCCGCACACGCGGGCCACGAGGGGAACGAAGCTGCCCACTCTCTCGCATCCCGAGTAGCTACAAGCCGGGACTGTGAGGAGGAGGGAGGCAGAGAATTCTCACTCGGGGAACACAGCTATGCGGCACCGGCAACGGAAGAAGCCCCCACGCGTTTCTGCGATGCCACACGAGTTGAGAGGGAGAGGAGACGTGTTCTCCCGCCACCACACCCGGAGCTCAACCACCAGCAAGCCAGGCGATGGAGGCAACTTCAGACACTCGCCATCCAGACCCCACGATTCCTCCATAGAGTTCACCCCCTACTCTTCGATGGGTCCTGTACGAGATGCTGTGGTTCCGAAGACCCACCCCCGGATGGCACGATCGGACATATGTTTTGGTCATGCCCGAAGTTTCAACCCCCACAGGAACTCCAAAGGCACCTCGATGACCGAGGAGAAGACATCGTTCCTCACTGGACGTCCCTTCTACAGTCAGATGAGCTGCGCATCCAGCTGCTCCTAATAGACAGGACAGAACAAGTTGTTCGCCACCTTCAAGACGAACTCCGCAAGAGGCGCGCCCAATTGTAACCGCAAACTTATCTTTACTTCCCATAAATGCCCATCCCCTTTTCCTTTCTACTGTCGAGCCCTTGTGCTGTATAGTTAGGCGGGCAGATGAGCCTAGCCCCTGTATGCACTGCGCTCAATAAAGTTGTGCTACCTACTACACACTGCTACCGGTGAGGTGGCGCCGTTCAGACCACGGGGTAAAGACGAGAGCAGAAGGCGGAAAATCCTGGGCACTGATATCGGCGGTCCCAGAAAAAGAACGAGAAAGTGAGCGACAGAAGAGCACAGAAAGAAAAGCAGACGAAGCGTTAGGCGTGTTCATTTTGCGCGACAACTAAAGTTGTTCGAGCGCCTGTCAACTTTATTCTAATACATTGCGCGCTTCCGGTGTTTTTCGGCAAAGTAAGCTAGGAAAAATAAAGGTACAGACCTCACGGGTGATGCTTTGCTGCTGCTTCGTGCATATTCGAGACTTGAGTGTTTATGTAGATACTGAGCTCTTTTTAATCATCAGGTTACGCATATGTTGTCAATTTGTCTCTACTCGTTTTAGGTGTCATAACGCATATGATCTTACAACTTTAGGAACCCACTTAGTTTTCTCATGTTATTTCGTTCCCTTGTGCGAAACCGCCTTGAGCTTGCCTGTATTGAGCGTATTCAAAGAAAATTTATAATTTGTTTTATGATTGTTATTTGCAACCCAGTGTATTTCATGACTATAATAGAATTTGTGATTTGATTGGTTTAAAAGTTTTGTGTACTAGACCAACTAGACGGATGATAAGGGTGTATGTTCTTGTACAAGGTTGCAAATGCTTGTCTTGACTCACGGAAGAGGACTCCAATCCTATCACGTGATTCGTGTCGAGCGCACTGCCAGGCGCACTTCCGGCACTCGTGCCTCGAGTCTGCAGGGGACAAGACGCTGTGGAGGCACGCGCCCCCAACGATGATTAAAACTCAAGGACGCTATTGGACGAAACATGTTGGCGCCAAGTCCGCTGTCTTGTTCATCCCATAGTATAGAGTTTTCGTGGATCGTTTCCGCTTTCCCGCAACGTTCTCCGCAAGCCGCTATGAGATCCAGGACTCTGTAGGTAAAGCTAGCGTCGCGCATGCGCAGTAGTGTCGTCGTCGTTCAGGAAAGCGCAGTGGAGGCGGGAAAAAGTCTACGAAAACTCCTTAGTGCCTCTTGGTATTGGTCATCGTTGGGGGCGTGTCCCTCCCCCCACAGCGTCATGTCGCCTCTAGAAGCTTCCTAACTCCACGGATTCGAGTCACGAGCGCCGGAGTTCCGTCTCGGACTTGGGGCTCGCGGAGTCAGAAAGTTCTACTCGGAAGGGTGACGCAGTTCCGCTTGATCCCGCCGAGAGCAGACGCCGAGCGCGGGTGATAAACTGACAGACTTCACGATGAATGTATCATCGCAGAAGCAAGGAATTGTGATTTATATCACTGTGCGGCCTTGTGATGAGGTTGGAATGTGTTGGGAGTCTTGTGCGGGAATCCGGTCAACTCGTCGATGGCCAATTCGTCGAATAGGCCGATTCGACGAAGGGCAACTTGTCGAAAGGGGCAATCTGTCGAGGGGCAATTCGTCGAATGGGTTGAGTGACAGTCCGAGGTAAAAGTTCGTGGTTTCTTGTTACTTTCTGACCTAAATTTCTATTTGTGCCTGACTAGGGACAGCGCCCTTGTTAGATTATAAGACAAAGAAAAATTACGGGAGGGCAAAGACAGGACAGAATCTTGTGACAAGTTGAGGAATTGAAAAATGTGTCATCTGGGGATCGTTTTTTTCTTCTTCGTTTCCTTCGTTACTTTTTTTCTGTAATGAACCACTGCAGACTGTCGCCGCGAAGCGGCGTGAACGAATGTGCCAGGTGAGTTAACTATTTTGCAATGAACAGCCTCAGACTGCCGCCGCGAAGCGGCGCGAAAGCGTGGGCTTTGTTAAGGCCCGTTCACATACTGTTAGCCGAGTTCGACCGAGAGAGACCAGACCGGTTTTTAAGCCTCTTGCAATCTTCCAGGACCAGCTCGGCTGCAGCGGAGCTGGTCTTAAGAGATCGCAAGAGGCTTAAAAACCGGTTTGGTCTCTCTCGGTCGAACTCGGTTGCAAGAGTGTGAACGGACCTTAGAGTCTTGCATAGGCTCCTATACGGGAGCCAGAGTTGCTCGTTTATCCCCGTAGCACCGTCTTTCTTGCACGGCATTCGGAGTCTGCTCTCACGTGACTGAATTCGGCGAATAGCGGTGCCGCGCGTTCGAGGCGCGACGGCGTACTCAAAAGCAGGGGAACGTGCCGTCAGGGCGCGCGCAACGTCTGCTTTCCTGCACGGCATTTGATTCATGATCCTCACGTGATCGGATGTGGGCGAATAAGGGGTATCCACACGAAGGAGAACTTCGCGGACGGATGTCGTGACGTCAACAACCCGGGAAACTCCGTCCTAGGCTCCGCCACGCGCCTGCAGAGCTTTCGTGCTGCCAGTACGAGGCTCTCCGCGCCTCCCCCACGGAGGAGAACGGCGGCGCGAGGCGTCAAAAAGGATGACGTATGTCGCACGTGATGCGCGCTCCGCGGAGGAAAGGGCGGATTTCTCCTTCGTGTGGATACCCCAATGAGCGGCGCGGCGGCACGTGGAAAACAGACGCGCAACTCTGGCTCTCGTGGGGAGGCTATTCAGGAACTCTAGGCCCTGTAGGTGAACACGCGCACCAGTGACTCACGCGGGACGTAGTGACAGTCCCCCAAAGCATGTGAAAGCGGCGAAAGCGGCAAGTTATCTTCGACGAGAAGGAACAGATTGGAGGTCACTTACCTTGCGGGGATTTTACGGATTACTATAGGGCAGCATTTGCCTTAAAACTGCAGGACAAAATTATATTTTGGCTTTGAAATGCTGGCGACCAGTTGGCCTCTTCGACCAGTTTCCTTATGACGAATTGGCCTATCCGACGAATGGGCCGCCGATGACCTGGTCGTCGACAGAGTTAGCTTTCTCGACGAGTTGGCTGAGCGTCTAAGTCAACTCGTCGAAAGCAAGGGGACAACAAACAGCGTTCCATTTAACGCATCACGCAAGAGGGTCTAGGCCCGCGTTAAATGAATCGTCTTCGTTATGGCGATCTTTTCGTTGGAGTTGGTACGAGTAAGCACCAGTTTGTTATCCCCTTGCTGCATAGTGTTCAACAGATGTTTCCTGTGTACATTCAATCTCATTCGTGTAATATCCGTTCATGGCAAGCAGAAGGCAGTCGGAGCTTCAAAATGCAAACAGTTCTTGCTTGCAGCGTACATCGCGTTTGTTTTTTGCTGCTAAGGCATTTTCACTAAATGCGTCTATAGCCGCCTAGCTAAAAACGGCGCCCAGCTTCTGTCTTCTGGTACGGTGCGCGCTAGATGTCTTTGCAATCCGACGCTGCTTACGTTTTTTTCGGAGTGGCGACTAAGCAAAATAAAGCTCACAGCGTTGCCGGACGTTACCTTTATTGGATATATACGTAGTCACTTGAATTGTGGTGCGCTTATGATAAGTTCCATTCGCTTCAGTCCCAAGTTCAGGCGTTATAAAGAGCCAACAAGGACACGAGCTTACGCTTGAACAGCTGCAGAGTCAGATTAGCGTATTCTGTGTCCCGCTTTATCAGCGTGCCGGTCACCTTGCAATGTCCCCCCCCCCCCAAAAAAAAAATAAATAAATAAATAAATAAACTTTTTTTTTGGGGAATTTGCATAGAGGGCGCGAACTGCATTCTGAGGTGCTCTGCAAGCCCGTTTAGTGAAGACTCCGACAGACTGACTCGAGTCGGAGTCGTGGAGTCAGACCTAAGCATTTTGAAAACGTCAAAAGGTATCTCAAGTTGTATGTCTGTAATAATTATTGTCATTATTGAAATCGGTTTTAACGCGATGCGGGAGCTCGTGTCGCAATAAATCCGGCGTCGATGGGACCAAAAAACTCCACAACGCAACGCGCAGCCACGTGTGACGTCACATGTGGCTGTGACGTCTTGACCCCATCGACCTGCTAAAATTGGCGGAAAAGATTCTGATAAATTTAGTGTAAGTACCGCA
The DNA here is from genome assembly GCA_037355805.1 of Ixodes ricinus. Classification (NCBI taxonomy): domain Eukaryota; kingdom Metazoa; phylum Arthropoda; class Arachnida; order Ixodida; family Ixodidae; genus Ixodes; species Ixodes ricinus. The sequence continues at coordinate 27,282 of JAZHYW010063211.1, forward strand.
AAGATCAGCGGAACTTTTCTCGCCAAATTGAGCTGAAAATTACCCGCCAAGTTTGGTGCAACAATTCAAATGAAAACACGTGACGTCATGTGACGACAAGTAACGCTACCGGCTAGACCACGCGCACACGCTCGCACGGCTTGGGAACGAGCGCGGGTTTATATGAGAAGGCTTTGCGGTCCTTAGTGACATCTACTTCGAGCTTAACCGACCCCCAAGTTTTTTAAGTTTTTTTGCATGACGAGCTGTAAAGGCATTACAGTGCTGGATCTTCGAAAAATGAAATCAGCCTACCGGAAGTGTTAATGACAAAACATCGACCGTCTCTGGCTTCTTTTTCTTCACTCTCATTATGGCGGCACCGGAGGCATGTGACTGAGGGGCGTTGAAGGGGGGTGCGCACGCGATGACCCGGGGGACGGCTCGGACGATTGCTTTTTCGGGTGCCGCATGACTTCTCGGATAACCTCTCACGCTGCGTCTACCAGGTGGCTAAAGGGGTAGTGTAACGAACGTGAAACTGGAGAAGCGGCACAGCGTTGGAAGACGGCCGCGGGTGGCGCTGGCGCTTACGGCACCGTCGTTCCGGCTATGGCTCCGGCTTGGCCGCTTGGTCAGCTTGGCTCCGGCCAGCTCTGGCCGATTCGCAGCTGTCGACTACACTGTCGTCTGCTAGTTTCACATTTTATTCGCCTTAGAACAGAAATCATGTCGTTGGAAGTTCACTGGAAACAAATAATTGTTTTTGAGGTATTTATATTAGTTATGAAGCGTGTTAGAGTGCCTCTATCTGCCGGCCGATTGAGGCATCCTAACGGAGCTGCGGATCGAAGCGCCACCTACACCGTCTTCCAAGGAGCGGCCGTTCCCGATGCATGGTGGAGGCTGCGCGGTAACTACACCACCCTTTAAGCCGCTGTACTGCGTCTTTGGGACATCGTTCCTCACTTCACTCCACAAATGTCTGCTGCACGTCGTTTTCTTCTTGTATTTTTAAAAATCGTTTTAGACCGACTAGCGCTGCTAAGAGAAAGAGGAACCACACGACGGCACTGTTGTCCTGACGCCGTCTCTGAAGCGTCCTACCTTCTGGTGTGTAAGTGCTGTTAAGGTCACCAATCACAATTAACATTCTATCACATTCTAAATAACCAGCAATACTGTACTCTCAAAGAATGCCCGTCGTTCAAACTCAGAGTTTGGAGCATATATACGCCACACAATACTTCTAACTAAGCAAAGAAATCCACAAGAGACAAGTTGCTCGTCGTCTCGCAAAAATACTTTTACTGTAATGCCAACGGAATTCTTCAAAAAATAAACATACACCCAACGACGTCCCAAAGGCATGAATTATAGCAAATACTATATCGCGGTTCCAACAATTTGTACCATTCACTCCGTTTGCTCTTCGCTCTCAATTTGTGTTTCCTGAACTGCCACCACATCTCTAGGTCAAATTCTAGGAACAGGCGCTTCAGCCGGTGTTGCCTTCGCCTTGTCGAGAGCCATCTCACATTTGGGATACCGAGGCGCAATCCGCTGGATAGCATTGGCATATTATCAAGAAATAGAGGAGCTTATACGATCTCAGTTAGATTGTCGAGCGGTTACCGTTCAGTCAGGGACACTGGATTCCGTCCGTACTGTGACAACCGGTCCTCGTGGTCAGCGGATGACGCGTAACGACTTCGTTTGCCCATGGTTTTCCTCTGGAGTCTGTAGACGCCGGAGCGTTTGTTCACCGGTGGTCGCTTCCATGTCTCCAAGACCTCGGTAAAGCTGACATTTTGGCCTAGTTGGTAGTCGAACATATTGAGGTATTTAGCGCACAAGGTAGAGAGAAGAAGTGTGTGAGTAGCCCGGGCGACCTCTCTGGCACATTCGAAGAGGTACGTGTCCAGTGGAACTCAGAGGTGTGTGCAGGTGCAGCTTCCTTGCTCAGCAGCGACTGAGCATGCGAGAAGGGTATACCGTGTGCTACGATCAAGGAGAGAAATACTGGCACCAGGAGTATTAGCTGCCAAGACTGCCCGCGAAAGTAGCCCGTGCTTCAGGTGCACTGGCGGTGATGGACAACAACAAGGAATGCTCTCGCAAGATGAGCAAGTCAGCGGGAGATGCTGCGGAGCTCCTCTGGCAAAGCGTTGGGCCCCATCTACCCTGAAGCCAAGAAAGACAAGGTTCTCCTGCCAGGTGGAGCAGCTTCGCAACCCTGGGGGATGTAAAGATTCCACCAGGGCATATTGGCAAGCGGTACGAGGTAGGCCCTAAGTTTTGCTTCGAGGCTGAAATCAGTGAGCCCACCGGAGTTGGTCACACTACCCAAGGGAGTTGCCTGCGGACTGTACAGGAGGACCGACCAAGGTGCATCTCTGAGTGCGTGGATAACCTTCTAGGCTCCTAAAAAAGCAGGACCAGCAGAGTGTTTAAGCCCTTGGTAGAATTAAGTATGGTCAACTATTGGACTACGCGTCCTGTTATCTGATAAGGAAGGACGATTTGTAGTGTTACCAGGTGGCCTGTACAACATAGGGCCATGGCAGATATAGAAAAAAATTTAGACCGGCGCAAGTCGCCCTGAAGAAAACTCGAAATAAAGCAAAAAATATGTGTGAGTGGCTCGCGTTAACCCAGTTAGCCGCAAGAGACGGGAAAGCGGAGCGCTTACATCTTGAGGTCTTCTTTAGGGTAAAGACACATAAAGAGGTTTGTCCATTTAGAACTATTGTCACAGAAAAGGGATCGTGGCAAAAGAAAGTTGCTTCCTATCTTCAAAAACAACTGTCCGCTTTAAGTATTAGGGACCCTTCCAGGGTTGTCAACTCTGAGGATATAGTAGAACATCTCCAGTTAGGGGTCCTGAGAGGAGAACTGTATTCACTATTGATGTGGAAAATTCTTTTTACTCATTACCACATGACCAGCTACTGACCTCGGTGATGATTTGTATAGAAGCCAATGGAGAGCTCGCTTTCGGAAGTTCCAGCCGAGTACCCATTGAGAGCATTATAGAGCTGTTACATTTCTATCTGAGGTCTATGATAGTTGGGCGGCGCGATGGGGGCTATCTGTAGAAGTCAGGAGTGAGTATCGGTTCCTGCGCCGCCCCAGTCCTTAGTGACATCTATCTGGGGGCAGTGGACTGTGCGATAGAAAGTGCGCTTGGATGCAAAAAGTTAACAGGGTCGCCCGCGCTATGTTGATGACTTCCTGGCAATTCTTGAAGATGGCGGACGTATGGACATACAAGTAGCAGACATTATGGCGACCTTTGCTGAGTAAGGAGGCGGCCTTAGGTTTACATTTGAGGTGCCCAAAGAAGAAATGCTTCAGTTCTTGGACCTTTCGCTCCACCTGGGTGGCACCCATGTTTGTTGGTCATACTGCCCACGATCCAAGAAGGGCATTCTCGACTATGGCTCGGAGCACTCAAAAGTCATCAAGAGGGGCATAGCTCTAACGTGTCTGGGCTCGACACTAAAGAAGTCCTGTCTTCATACTGTGGCAGCCAGCTTCAGTATGCAAGTAGAGAGGCTAAGAAAAGCCGGCTATTCGTCAGCCCTAGTGGCTGATGGGGCAAACGCTCTGGTGAAGAAGGCAAAAGGCTTCCAGTCCAACAAGACCAGTGTCGAGAAAACAAGGCCAGTAGTAATACCGTACCTGCACAGGATGTCCCATAATTTAAAACAAAAAAACGTCGCAAGCCGCTATGGGGTTAGAGTAGTTTTTTCAGCACCACAAAAAATGTCTCAAATTTGCCCTAGAGTGAATGCGCATGCTGAGGGTACCAAAAACACAAGTGCACCAAAAAGCATGCGAACAAATTCCTTCCATGCGCTTCGGGCGTCGTATATAAGATACCTCTTTCGTGTGGCAAGAGCTACATAGGCCAAACGGGCAGATGCCTCAATGACCGACTCCGGGAGCATGATTACTCCTTGAGGGCTACAGTGGGCGGAAATCTTTCAATCCACTGCAGGGAGTGCACGTGCCAACCATTATTCGGCGAGACCAACATCTTGGGGAAGAACAAAGACAAATTGACCCGCGAGGTACTGGAGGCCTTCTACATCCTCCGTGAGGACAGGAATTGTATTAGTGTGGAATCCGTAACGCTGTCAAACAAGGAAAGGAAATTCCTTCAACAAACAATGAATGGCCCACACGATCCTGGATGAACGAGCCAATATCATTCACGGGGCTGGTGGTAGATGCACGAGTCCGCGGCGGATTATTTGGGCTCTTTTCTTTTTCTTTCTCTTTCTTTTCTTGTCAGTAAACGTAGTTGTGAGTAGCGCTCTTTTCTGTCATGTTCTTCTTCTCTCTACCTTGTGCGCTAAATACCTCAATATGTTAGACTCCAGACTTCGCTTTGAGGTGCACGCGTTCCACAGCATAACATCGCCGTTTGTGGCCGGCGTCATTTCGTTGGTCTTGCAACGTTCCATCTCTTTCGCCGATCTAGACACCACTGCTTCTTGGCCCTTTCCCTGATTGGCCGAGGGCTTGTCGAATGTCGTTGCCATATCTTTCAGTTCGTTGGTAGACCCGGGAGCGTCGGAAGACTTCTGTGCGTCGACCTGTTGCCTTCCAGAGCTTTCACCGGGCTTCTCATTTCTCTTCAAAGACGCCGCCGTTTCTTGTGTCTGCTTTGGAGGTGCTGGCGCGCTTCATAACAGCACACTTCGTTCTGTGAATGTTTGTAGAATGTCCTAACGTTCCAGGGATGTCCTGTGGATGCTCATAGGGCATTTGCGCTGCCTGGACTGGTGCCACCGCATATTCCGTCTCCTCTTCGTCCATCAAGAGGTCGTTCGTCTCCTTTTCATTAATTTGACTCTTGAGGGCATGGGCGTAGGATCGAACACAATCAGCA
>JAZHYW010063212.1:0-15681 GCA_037355805.1 Ixodes ricinus
AAAACGTTTAGCGGAAATGTGCTTTCGCATTTATCACTCTTTGTACTTGCACGGCGCACTGCAGATGCTTGATCTATGACTTTTGAGACCACCCACAACCACACTTGCAGAAGCTGACAAACATACAGTGCTGTCACCACTTGTTAACATGTAGCGTAAGCTTCTACTTCGCTGTGAAATGGACTTTCTGTACCACGTCGCTTTGGCCATGCCGAAACCAGATCAAACATAGAGCTGACCTGTCGTCTGATGTGCTTGTTCCTATGTTCGCATAGTCTGCATGCATGAACAGATAGGTACAATTTCTTGCCAAAACTTTGCCCAATCAAAACAGGTAAAACTGATTTCATTACAGCCTGGCGTTGGAGAAATTCGACTGACCTTCGAGGTTCATTGAACTTTTGAACTTTTCAAATTCAAAAGTTCGAAAATTGTCAAATTTTTTAGCGTAATTAATTTAAATGTTAGGAAGATCGATTCTGAAATTTCTCAAACCTCTTTAAACCTCGGGGTTTGACTTTTCACTTTTGAACCTCGGGTTCGAGCCTCAACATTCTGGGGAGACGAACTTTCATGAACACATTTTCGAGTGGTTGTACTTTGTGTACACAGCCTCATATATGGTTATTAAAGCAAGATAAATTACTCATGTGCCCAATCACTTATGTTGCTTACAGGAGCACCATCCTGCGTGGCACGGGTCAACAGCCGCCTCCTCCAGATCAAGCCACCACACTGTGTGACAAGGCTGCCTCGTTCACTCAACGAGCGCAGTTTCTGGAAAGCGTCAGAGTGGAGACTCTGGCTTCTGTTCTACGCTCTTCCGTGCCTCGTGGACATTCTGCCTCTGGAGTATTGGAAACACCTCTCCAAGCTCTCGCAAGCAATACACATCTTGCTACGTGAGACCATCTCAGCCGACGAGATCAAGCGTGCAGGTAAGCTTCATACTTTTTTTTCCTATTTGCCTCATAAAGGTCTTTTTTATACTGTATGACAGTCTCATGGGAGTGTCAAGATCTACACGCATTGATTAGCCAGAATGTTGTGTGTAAAGTCTCAGAGCATGTAAATCAGGTAACTGTGGTAGGAAATCACACCCAAAAATCATCCAATGAGCTGCACGGCATTTGAAATTTCAGTCAATGTTATGCATTAATTTTATAGTCTGAGATTATATCCTGTGCATGCTTATTTTTTATTTCAGAAAATCTGCTGATCGACTTTGTTGGTCGCTGTGAGGCCTTGTATGGAGTGGCTTCGCTTACGTTCAACGTGCACCAGCTCCTCCATCTGCCAAACTCCGTGCGCCAGTTGGGACCACTTTGGGCGCAATCCGCATTTGTTTTCGAGGAGGAAACGGAAAGTTGGTGAAGCTGGTCTCTGCAGCCAGAGGACTTCCGGATCAAATCGTAGAGCGAGTCGTAATGACGCAGCAGCTTGAATGCCTTCTGGCAGATAGCAACGTGGCAATCACTGCCAATGAGCGGAGTGTGTGTGAAAGATTCCTTGATTATTCACACATCCAGAATGCCTGTTATGTTGATCAAGCATGCTTGCTAGGACGTGAAAAAGCTGCCATCCTAACAGCTATCGAGGAACGTGCGCTAGAGGTCTACGGTGGGACAGGCACAGTTGGCAGCGCTTTGGAATACCAGCGTTTTGTGTACAAGGGGCAGGTGTTCCATAGCACTGCATACACAAGAGCTTCAAAGAGTGACACCACTGTAGTGTCAACTGCTGATGGGGAGTATTTCAGAATTAACAGAATTCTCCATGTCGCTGGTCTCGGGTGCACGCTCCTTTGCCGACGGCTGGTGTTACGTGAGACACCACTCTTTCCTGAGCATATAAAGGAATGTTTTCCTTCGCAGGTAGACATCTGTAAGGTGCTGAAACCCGAGGGCATTAAGGCCAACTGCCTTTTCATGGTGTTTCCGGCTGACAGCAAGTGCTTTGTTTGCGACATGCCGAACAAAATTGAGAGGGACTAAAGTTCTTTAACATGTATACAGGGCTTTTTTTCCTCATTCTTTAAAGAATTTTTAAAAAAGCGAGTGTTGGGTACATAGATGCCGTCTTCTCTGTATACTTCTGGGGCTCGGCAGACATTAGATGAGTGGATAAACGTCACAATATTTTTACTAATTAATCAAAATGTGTTGATTGATGTTTTAATTAACAGTTTAATGGGCCACATACACTATCAGTTTTAAAGGGCGCAATGTCGATCTGCCATTTAAGTGATGCGACAGGTCTGTACGCTGTAGATAAGCAATTTAGCCAGTGCAGTACAACCGCTAGACTCGGGTCTTTAATGTGCATCATGCAGTAGTAATACACGAACATGTGCCGGCACGATGCTCATCCAGATCGAAATTGGTAGGGGTTGTGGATAGAACCCAAGAATATTACCACTTGCGTGTGAACGCACGTACTTCATTACTTTTCTCTTTCAAACTTATAATGCATTTGTTGGTGCATGTTAGTGCACTTTTTGGCTTGAGTTTGCTGTGTTGTGCTTGAGCAGACCTCTAAAGAGGGTGATACTTTCTTTTGGGCAATGATGCAGTCTTTGCATTTCATGCTTTGTCATTGTTGAACTTCACTGTCATCAATCATGTTCTATTTATGTCCTTTGCTGCTTGTTTTAGATGCTATATTCTGTCGAAATGGTTTTATTGTGAAAAGCATTGCATATTATCAAATGTACTAAAGTGGAAAGAAAAATAAAGCACTGCTGCCTGATTGCACTATAGTGATAAAGACCACTACCGGGTGGTCTGTATGTCGGGCCCAGACTTAAATAGACCAAAAAAATCAGATTTCTGAGGTACAACACTGTAATTTACCACACAAGTTCAGCTAGGTGGTGGAAATTTCATATGTGAAAATATTGATGAAACTTGCTCAAGTCAAAAGTTACAAATAAATACATGAAAAGTTGCATGGGCCGACATGTGCTTAAGCCTTTTCCTCTCAAAGCTAGAAAACGTCCTGGTTCACTGGAACGTTTGATGGACAAAAACGGGAAACAACAGTAAGATGATAACTTTTTCTTTCCCTTGCACTTTTTTGTTAAATAAAACGTCCCAATGGCCTACGACGACGCTTCTTTGGTTTCATTGGAATGCTTAACAGTATTCTTGTGTATTCCTTCGTAACTTTTCACTGAGCAAAGTATTTTTTATCATATCACAAATTAAATCCACGACCTTGTCGAACTTATGTAGTACAGTGCCGTAGTTTATACAAATACAATTTTTGCTATTTATGTAGGTCTCGGACCGACATATGCTGTTATATGAAAGTATTGATGTCGGGTAGCTCAAGGGATGGTAATTGTGAAATTGCGTTACTTTCTAAAAGTAATCTAAATTGCAATGAATTACTTTTTGTCCAGTAGTTGTAATTACCTTATTTTGGACAAAGGTATAGTTTGTTTGTTTAGACCACAGGTCTGGGAAGCTGGAGCAAAAGGCGGCAAATGTTGTAACTATAATTAAATTACAGTTACGAAGTAATTTACCAAAGTGTGCCGCTATACTCCATCTCACCCTACGATGGACTAGGGCCCGAAGGCTGGCGGGCGGAGCACTGCCTCAGGAAAGCTCGCATCCGCATTGCGAAAGAGTGCGCGAGAGAAATTCCGATACGCAGACTACGAGGAGCACTAATCTAACGCATATGGTTCTCTGTTATGATAGCGCACTATTTTACAATCGGTGAACTAAAGGTACGTACATGGTATTTAGTTCCAGAAACGTTCTTGCCATATTTCGTAAACATGTCAACAGTTTGGAGAAGTTGGGTGGTGCGCAGGCAACAGTGACATAAAGTCGTTTCGCCTTAGCCATAACAATCCAATCCAACTTTTGTGTTCGTAAAACCCACCCGGACCCGCATCTTCCGCACGCGGTCCGCGCATATGCCCCCGTGTCGAACACTCATCCGACTGCCCCATCGGTTCCAGACGGTATTAATCCCTTCAGTAGTCTTCAGTAGTAGCAAGCAGACAGAGACGCCGCGAGGGCTCGATAAGCAGACGATAAACTTGCCTCCGCATGACGCGTGTTGGCGCACTGATACGTATGACGGAGCAAATATACCACGTGGTTTCTAACAGGCTCATGATTGGAGATGGCGGCCTATAGCATTGGGCTTTAGTCCATCGTAGGATGAGACGGAGTATAGGCAGATTATAAAACAACCTTTCTTCGGTATGTATATATATATATATATACACAATTTTGAACAATTCAACTTCCTGTTAGAGGAGCTCAATTTCCAATTTGAACAGTTTGACTACCAGTTTGAGCAGTTAGCTACCAGTTTGAACAGTTCCACCACAATTCGAAGCTCTGCTACAAGTTTGAAAAACAGTTTGATTATCAGTGTAACCAGTTCAGTCACCATTTTGAACAGTTCGAATACCAGTAGGACCAGTTCTGCTACCACTTTCACCTGTCTAGCACTCAGTTTAGCCTGTTTGGCAAGTTCAGCTGTCTGTTTCCCAAGTTTGGCTGCTTCTTTGGCAAGTTTTGATTCCTATTTGGCAAGTTCGGCTTCCTGTTTTGCAGGTTTAGCTTCCTGTTTGGCAAGTTCGGCAGCCTGTTTGGCCAGTTTTGTTGCCTGTTTAGCCAGTTCGGTTGCCTGTTTGGCAAGTTTGGCTGCCTGTTTGTCAGGTTGGGGTGCCAGTTTGGCTTGTTAGAAGGGATTGTCCGGTCGAAACCGGAAGTGCTTAAGTTTTTGCACTCGTTACGTCGAGGGAGCCTTCATGTAGACAAACGTCATTTTTATTTTTTGATATATGATCTCCCGTTATTAATTAAACCTTTCATGAGCGTATGCACGAAACTGCACCCCGAATTTCGCCAGTGTCAATGGCTGACATCCCGTAGCTGCTGCGTGACGTCACAAAACGCAAAGGTTTGTCGGATGGTCGGGATAACAAGCGTTGGTCGATGGATGTCGTCTATTTTGTTTCGAGTTATATAGTCTCCTAGGCCAGTGGTTTTCAAATGGGGCTCCGCAGAAGCATTCTAGGGGTCCGCGAAGCCCTGCCTCATCAGTCAAGCCCGGCAATAAAAGTTATTTTTCTTTTTTTTCAGGTCGAAAGGAAATGTTTCAGTTTTCGGGCGAGTTTTTTTTGTGTGAACGTCAATAAGAGAGGTCTACTTCACACTAGCCGCTTAGTTATATACATTTATTAAATCATTGTTATATTTAACCTATACCTTTCCTCTCATCTCACCACAAGGGGTCCGCAGAACATCGATGGTTGAGAACCACTGTCCTAGGCTGTACCCTACTGAAATACGGTTCTTTTATTGCAGTTCCCAAGCGTGTGCAAAAAAAGTCACGCCTTTTAGCAGGATATTACTCGAAAACAGCCATAAGCTTCGAGCAAACATATGCCGTTTCGCGCAAACACAAACTGTGACGGCCACCGATCAAATTAGGAGCGCTTGCAAAAGCAAAGGATGCAGATTTCGCCTCTGAAGCGGCAACTGTAGGTACACGAAGCGGTATCTGGGTACACATATCGGGGGATCCACTGGATCGGTGAAGCTGCGGGTCTTTCCCTCAGAGGCGATGACCGCGGGTCGAAGGCAACCGGCGAATCGTTCAAATGCATGTCTGTCACTTGACTTGGGCGAGCTTGATGAATAGTAGCCACGCTCTATTTGCACATGCCGGTCAAACAAAATTTGGCTGCACGCGTGCTAAATACAACTTCTGGTATCGTTTCCAAGTCGTCCAGGTGGTCTAGCTGATGGCTTCGGTTTCGCTGCATAAACAAATTGATCGATCCGATTTGGGCGAGGAGTGGATGGACGTAGTTTAATATCGTTGGCACAGCATCACACCTCAGCTTACGAGCCTTCGGTTCGTTTAGAACTCAGCTCGCAGCTCTCTTCTGTGAGATGATTGCTGCATAAGCGGGATCTCGATCTTGATGGGAGCTAAGTCCTTACGCACGGCGACGATCCATTTTGCTCGTCACTGCACGTCTCGCGGAAAAGTGTGGAACGTCGTGTCTTGGCTCGCATGTGCTGCCCGGTGGTTGTGGCACCCAACCGCGCAACAGAAATCTCACCCAACCACGAAACAAGTCGAGCACAACAACAAAAACGAAGCACGCTGAGGCGTTCACTCGCAGGTAAACGACGAGGCAGAAATCCTCGCTTTGTGTTGTGTGACGTCAGAGCTCCCATGTTGCCATTGAAAACAGCGTTTACGCTAGAGTGGGATTGGAGCAGTATAAATTCAATTACTCATGCAGAGGGGCACATAAAATTCGTATATTTCACGTACGATGCGTCTCGAGGCAATAACAGTGATATTCAATTGTTTTTTTCGAAAACAAAATTTGACCGGACAATCCCTTTAATGTTCCCATTCGGCCAGTTTGTTTTCCTATATCGCCAGTTTAATCAGTTCGATTTCCATTTTGCCCAGTTCAAATTCGGGTATGCCGGGTCCAGAATCATACTGTTTTTTAGATGCGGAGCATCTCTTGCTCGGGTCTATGTCCCCCGGCTTCGTAGTCCGCACTCGCACTACGCACGCGCAACCTCTCCTTCCCTCTCTCCAACAGCTGCGCGTTACTCTCTCCGCTCTCTCTCTCTACCAGCTGCGTGCACTGCGCGTGCGTTCGCTTGTACTCACACCGCGCGCGCACGCGCAGCTCCTCCTCTAGTCTCCTCTCCTTCAAGTGTGAAAAAAAATAAACGGCGAGCGGCGAGCGTTCCAAGTTTCTCTGCCGCGAGCCGCGACGAAGGCTCGCGTAGGGGTACCGCTAGGGCAGTCGGTGGCGCCATCTCTCGACGTCAGCACGCAACTGACTCTTTCCTCGGAACCAACACGATGCTCCGCATCACCCCATGAGTTTCCCATCGGGAAGATGGTGTAATTTTTTAATAGGGTAATGCGAGAGAGAAATAGAAAATATGCGGTCCTGCCAAGTGTACACTGCAACCCAATAGATGGCGCCAGTATGTCCTCTCGTAGTTTAAAGATATTAAGAGGTTCCAAGGCGCTTTGTACTAAAATGCCGCAGGTGTGTGAACGGGCCTTTATTTTGAGCTTTCATAATGGTCGTACAGTCCTTGTTCCACCAAGGCTTGCATTCCTTGGGAATATTTCCCAAAGTTCGGGTACTGACACAGAAACAGCATTTATGATTTCTTCAGTAAGGTTAAGAGTCGCCTCCTCAGGAGACATAGCCAAAAAGGCAGAGGAATTGAGCACTGCCTCCAGAGAAAATAAAGCCCAGTCTGGTTTATCAAACTTCCTTCTGGGAACACAAGCTGTAAGATAAGAAAGTGATACTACACTTTCTAAAATGACAGGGAGATGGTCACTACCAAAGGGATTTTCTACAACCTTCCAAGAAAAACAAGGAAATAATGTAGGGGATGCATGGAAAGATCAATGAAAGAAAAATTATTATGAGGTGCGCTAAAAAAGTTTGTTGCCTTTTGTTTAAAAGGTAACGGCTAGATGAGAGTAAAAAAGTGAAAGCCGTTTACAACATTCTGTAATGCCGAGATTGGAGCGCAGCTCTTGAGGAGGAGGAGGGAAGGGTACCCAGGGGAGGGTATACCCCTCCTCTTCCTCCTCCTTCTCCTCCACCCCTCATTCTTCAATGTCCTTTGAAGAGGGTCACATGACCTGGGGGGTCACGTGACCTTGGGGAAGGGTCACTTGGCCTGGGGGGTCACGTCACCTCGGGTGTGGGGGGGGGTCACATGACCCCTCAAGGTCACGTGAGCCCCACGTGAGCCTCCATGAAATCGGTGACCACCGATATCACGTGACCTTGGGGAGGGGTCACGTGACCTTGGGAGTCATGTGACCTTGGTGGTCACGTGACCTTGGGGTGTCACCATGACTTGGGGGGTCACGTGACCTTGGGGGTTACATGACCTTGGGGGTCACGTGACCTTGCGGTTACGCCGAAGGCGACGCCGAGCGGCGATGTTGCTCAAGCCGGAAACGGGCGCCTAAGAGCTGCGCTCTAAAACGTTCTATGACACCGCCACGGGAGTCTTGATGAGCACTTGCCCAATATGGGGTGGTGTGCATTCAAATCTACTAAGATTAAAAAAGGCTGTGGGATTCGCCCCACAAGTTCTTGCAGGTTATGTAAATGCACTGGAAGGTTTCCTGGAAGGGAAAGCTAAACAATTGTGATTAGGCGTGTCAAGCAGAACACGAACCGTGACTGCCTCTAAGTAAGTTGCGAGGGGGACAGGACCACAGACAATACCGCACTGCCCAACCACAGCTACTCCACCAGAAGAGGTGTTGCAAGAAACACGGTCTTCTGTAAAAACCTGATATCGCCGTAGTACCTGTGTATGAGTTTCATTAAGATGAGTCTCCTGTAAACAAATGGCAACAGGCTGGAGCTCATTGAGAAAAAAGTTGACATCATCAATATCACGAAAATGACCGCGGCAGTTTCACTGCATAATACCTATATTTTTAACCATTTAACAAAAAATAAGTGCAACATAAAAGGTATATTAAAAGCTATGTTCCTTAGGGCTTAATATTTATTTGCACACGCGGCGCACAGTGTTTATTAAAGGGGTCTTTCTGCTTCCGATTAGAGTCACAAGAGGCAGAAGGTGTGGACTCTGATCTTGAAAGGAGAGCCTCCTTATCAAATCTAAGCCCACCCTCGTCCATGGGCTCGTCTGCAGCTGCCGGCAGCTGGCCCTTGTAGGTCAACTGCCTTGGCACTTCAGTTCCCCAACCTGCCTTGCCTTTCACCTCTGGGGAGCAGAGGTATGGGAAGGTAGGCCCCGGCCCGGGAGGTCGAAGCAGCTGGTTGAGCAGGAGACGTCATCTCCTGTTCTGGGGTGGATGCTGGCAAAGCATCCACCGCTCCCGAGGGTTGGGAGGGGGACCGTGACGGCAGATGCATGTCGTCCGGAGACGGCTGCGCTCCCATCGAAACCACTTTCCGCGCTGGTCTCCGGCGCACGGCCTGGGATAACAGCCTTTTTATACAAAGGGAAAACGCTTTTTAGCCTCAATGTAGGTGATGCTCTCGGTAAGTTTTAATGTAACGATTTCTTTCTCTTCCTTCCACAAAGGAGAAGATCGGGAGTATGCCGGGTGGTGGCGACTACAGTTCGGACAATGATGCTCCTCATCGCACGCATATGCGACGTGCTCTTCTGCTGAAGCACTTTGCACAAAAGTCCCTTCACCGACAGTTCCGTGACCCATGGCCAAACTGCTGGCACTTAAAGCACCGTTGAGGGTTCGGCACATAATATCGGACCTGGCACTGAAGGCAACCTGCCTTTACAGTCTGTAGCAGAGTGGTCGAAAAGAAAGTCAAAAGGATGTGTTGTGTCTTTCCTTTTGTCGTCTTGTCCGTCCTTTCTGTTTATTTTTTCTGATAATTTAATCATCACCAACGCGCTCACCATAACTTTATTCCTACAACTATTTCACTTAAGTGCAAAGTCCGCTAAAAAGAAAAGACACTCAACTTTAAGTACTACTTGTTCGGCTCGAATGTGCATCCGACGTGATAATGTTAACTGAGTCTTCGTACGTCGAAGAAGACGCTGCTTTTAACCAACTTATATATAACTTTTTCTAAACTGAAGCAGCAGTCAATGAGGTGTTTTTTCTTTAATTGTAAAGAAACATTTTTCCTGCGGAACTTTGCCCGAATACTCGTGTGTTAATCAAGACTACAAAATTGTATAACTATGCATTAACCGAAGCGTGATAGCCGCTGTGTACCGCCTTCCAGACGGAATCCTCCCGAGTGTATTTTTTTCTTGAATCAATTTTTGCAATTGCGGTGGAAAATAAATACAACGTAATTATGGTGCGGCGATTTTTAATACAAACATGCTCTTCGACACTCCTGCAAAGATGCCATTTGAACAGATGATTCAGCAAGTGTCCGTATGCGAAATTGCGTGAAACGTCTGGAAACACTCTGTGCGCTGCCATCTTTGTTAGGTCGAGATTCTCTGTGGTTTGTCAATATTGTAGAGTTGTCGGTAACAATAGAGGCCTACCTCTCACCGTCATCGATCCTCCCCCATAACTTTGAGCTAAGGGTTAGTGTTGTTTTACTCTCGTCCTTACGCATGTACGTGCTCGTCAGCCCGTTGGTCGTTTATTTCTCGCCATAACAAACACGGCTCACGTACATTTCAGTTCGAAATCTGGATTTGAGTGCCGGAAAAGGCACGGGCGCGAGCGAAAGGTTTTCGAAATCGCTTTCTTTGCGCGAGTGCTTGTGCGAGCGAAAGATTCTTAAGAACTACCCGTTCGCGCCCTGGCCTTGGCCAGCGCCGAAGCCAACTGGTGAGACGGAGCATTTTTTTGGGCGTCCAAACTAGATGGTGCTGTACAGTTGGTGTATCGTCTATTTGATGTATAAATATGAGCATCTCATCTACATGAATCACTCGCACGTCTTCTTTGTTGATTGACCTATTCATAACCAATGTGCATACATCCCATTTTAAATCAGGAGTAAATACTACCGACAGAAGCAATCATTACTGTACCTATTTGTATCGTCAAAAACGTATTGCATAAGAGAGACACTGAACCAGTATTTTTTTAATAAATTACATCGAACCACCTGGACACCCGTGGACAGAGACTCCACAACCTTGATTGATGTGATGTCTTTCAGGAAACTGACGGAGGTCATGCCTATATTTTCTTATATAGGTTTCAATACGCGTACCAGGAACGCTTTTTTATATGTTACTTTGGCAGAACAAAATAATTCGCGAACCTTAGATCACCCCAGATTCATTTGGAAAAATCAAAGAAAGGATAGATTATATATGCCACCTTCGCAAAATCACGAAATTTTGATGTGCTTTCAGCGTTCAAATTACCGGGTGTTTATGAGAAATTCGAACCCGGATTTTCGCACCGCAAAAATGAACTAGACATCGCGGAGAGCTCATACTCCTTCAGAACGTAGCCCCAGCATTCCAGCAAGATGCCAAAGTTTCAGCACCAACCGTTATCTTATTCAAACGTTGTAAACGATTTTCTGGAAATTTCACTGGAAAAATGGCGGCCGACGGAACTCTCGAATACATGGAGCCCTATGGCGCCAGAAACCGAAAACAGGAAAAAGTTGGTCACAAAGAGAAAATTGTTCGCTTGTTTTTTTTAAATTTAAGTTTGCTTACAACTCCCAAAATAATGCGAACTTTCGCAACAAGTCTTTCCTCCATGACTACGTCCTATGAGCTCCGTTTCAGCGCAAATATCAAACCAGTCCAAAAGCAATTAGAAGGCCCCTTTATGAGCAGAAATTCTAGAGTGCGGCAGTCGAAGAAAAACAAATAACCAGCAACATAAGTAATATCGCGAGGGAAGATCTCATTAAACTCGGGGAAGCGTGATGCCTACCAAAATGTTAACGCAAATGCAGAAACACAGCTTCAGGAACAGAATTATATTGCAGAACGGGTTTACTTGAGCTGACCGTTCTGAGTTGTTGAAAGCTGCTGCGGGTAGATGCACTTTGCACTTTTTTCTATGGGGTGGATGAGCTAGTTAGTTAGTTATTCATTTCCGGTGGAGCCTTCCTATGTACAGCTAGTTCCACCCGAAAAGCTTTTACGCCTTGCGAGCGGAACATATTACGGGGACAACTACGTGGCCAATGGAACGACGCCCACTCAAAAAGACTTTCAGCCTTTTTACTCTGGTGAAGAAGGTAGACCAGCGGCGCTGCGCAGTGAAAAGTACCGTATTTACTCGAGTAATAGCCGCACTGTTTATGAAGAAAAGCTGAGGGTTCGCTTTTCCGCGGAGCACGCGGCTTGGCAATAACCGCGATCGACACCATGATTCCAGCGGTTTACAGGACAGAGATAACGTCTTCGCTCGAAGATACCATCTGTGAAGATTGCATTGGTATGGAGAATCGTGTGCTCGATTTAGTCATTCGCTACATTATTTATGCGCAAGGCGATGATTGGCTGTATATGTGTTTTGCGGTAAAGTAGACTCAGGGGCCTTGTTCATAAATAGTGCGGCTATTACTCAAGTAAATACGGTAATGGCCGGCCGCAAGTCGGCAAGCCAGAGTGGAAAGGCTGCCGCCATCTATGAGCGACGGCGGCAACCAGATACGTGGCTTGCCGCCGTCGCTCATAGATGGCGGTAGCTGTCCAGAGTTCAATGTCTTCATTAATTTGCGGGGGACACGATCCTGGGGAAACTAGTCTCTTAACAGCTCCGCTGTAAAAATTATTACACACTAGCGTTAGTTCACTACCATCTTAATATTATCAGCATCATGTATCTTGGGCAATATGGTTGCTGTTTAGAAGGTGCACTCCTTCTCCGCGTTGTTATTTTAAATCAGTCTGTTTTTTGTTGTGATCTTTTGTGCCTTTAATAATTTTACAAGATGCTGTTTTGTAGCTACTACATCGATGATCGGTGATTTGTATTTGATGTTTTGGCACCGTGCGTGTTAGCGCAGAGCTATGTGCTGGTCTGTCCTGGTGCTATTTAAAGGCGTAGGATAGGCTCAATTTACGTTTTTCTTTCAATCATGGTTAAACGTACGGCAATGCTCAAAACAGCAGTTGATATTAATGCACTACAAGAATGTTGTTCCAATATCACCTCGCAAAAGTGCTGCCGCAAGAGCCCTCTGCGTCCCGGTGCTATGATAACATTAAGGAAGTAGGGGAAATTTTTAGCACACTCACTGGACAGAAGGTAAGACTTAGGGGCCATAATATTTGCTAAACTATGACCAACAAAATAATTTTATACGTTGTGCTCCGAAGCTCATTCTTTCTAGTGACGAGGTTTTGCTTAGATCTGGACCCTCTTCAGATGTGCGCGTAATCTAGTAGCTGCTGCGCCAGTTATCCGAGTTGGTGACTGTTTGTACTCGCTCCCTGAGCACGCATTGGACACGATGGTTACGTCACCGTTCGGCGTCAACTCGGATCCAATCACACGCTTCATTGGTGTCCAAGGAATGGCGTCCGCCAATGTTGCTCGATGGACTTTTGAGAAAGGTTTATTCGGGAGTGCAAAAATAGCTTCGAATAATGGAGCGTAGTGAGATATTTAGCTTTAGATGTCTCAAAAAGTTGAGATTTCCTGGCTTGCATTTGTACTTTTACTGTTGTGATTGATGCGGCATCATTTGATATGAACATTGCACACTCTTCTACTCCACAACGTTTTCTATTTTAGCTAGAGTTACTTTTTGCGTCAGTGATCAACGTCCTAAAGATGCATTACAGCAGGCACCTTGAAACCAGATGCCAGATCCGCGAAAAGATTCTGAGTCAACGAAAGCCTACCTTGAATGTTTGTAAATTTCGCACAATGTAAGAAGTTCTGAATTCAGTATTTACGAACGCATTTATAGCGGGTGTGCGCACCGGTTCCAGCAGCCATGACAGGGCGAGAAATATAATCCCGGTTCCCCTATGTTTGCATTGTGTTTCGGTGGTTGCGCGACAACTCTTTGTACACTAGCTAGTAAGTTTGTGGAAGCTACACTCTAGAAATTCCCCAGAGTCGTGATTTTAATTTACCGGTACGTGCCGGCACGAAGAAAACATTACAAGAAAAAGCCAGGGTAAATACAAGTTCACACTGGGAATAGACAGTCGCATGTTCAACCGTAGCGTTGGAACAGCCCTGTGGGACTGAGTCATGATCACTGCTTCGTGACCGATTTTCTGAAGTTGTATTTCTAACGTCGGGGTGACTAGACAACCGCAACCTGCTGTTGACGTAACATTCGGCATGAAAAGATACATCCGGCATTGTGTAGCTGCCAAGATATCCGTTAGCTTGCCCATGTGAATGATTTTATTACGGTCATATTATATTAAAGGGGCATTCTAAAAGACGTGTGTTTCACATGTATAAAGTTTAAAAAAGTTAGACGACAACGACATAACAACATTTTTCACGATGTTTTCGTACTGTTTTGTACTTTCATGTCTATTCTGTCTCCAATCTTGACCCGAACCGACAATTTCGTTGTCCATTAAAATCCAGAGGTTGAAAAACTATTACAAACTGCTCACATTTAAGATCTACAAACTACATTTTTCTCAAGTGTTAATATGCCCAATATCTGGCAATACTTAAGCTTAGAGTAATGAACGAAGACAAACATTTTCCACTTGTCAGGGTGTGGGAGAGAGAGTCTGCCACCACGACCAGAGGCCGCTGCCGACCGCGAAGACTGGACAGCATCCGATGCGCGCAACAGCGCACGTAGGACAGGGGCAGAAGCCTATAAAAGAGGGCACACGCCCACAGAACAAGGGAGACGGACTGCGGTCACGGAGGCGTGTATTTCAAACGCTCCGGCAATGTTTTACTTTGATACTAACAACCCATTCTTGTTACTCTGATAAATGTAGTTTCTCGTTATGGAAACCCCGGCTTCGTGTTGTTCCTCCCGGATGGGCATGCAGCAAGGCAACTCTACCACATGGCCACCAACATGCTTTTGCTGCCCTTCTGTCGGAACGACACGGGGCTGGGTTTCTTCTCTCGGTAAGTTTTTTCCAACTGCGGTGTTTCTTTTCGAAGTTTTGCTGGTATTCGCGACAGCGCGATTGCCCGTTGAATTGGAGCCTCAAAACATTGCTTAGTCACGCGGGGGCGTGTTTATCGCTTTGGGGGTGTTCATTTTTCTCGAGTGGAGTTAGTTTCTGTTGCCCCACAATCGTTTTCTTGTCTGCTTGGCGTTTCTGTTTTTTCCTGCCATGTCATCCCACACTACGGTCCGAGACGAAGGATGGCAAAAATCCTGGAGCAAGCGTGGATCCCGGAGCAGGCTCGGCGGATGCGCAAGCCGAATTGCTGCTGAAGGTGGCAGCCATGTGTGATGCGGTCACACAACGTCTCGCTGTGCAGCAGTCACGTGAGCCGGAGCTGCGCCCCCAGCTGACGGTGCAGGTCTACACTGGCTACAACGACGCCAAGTCAATCGCCGACTTTCTGGGTGAGCTCGACGTCTACAAAGCCACCTCAGGCCAGGGGGTAAAGGTGGGTGAGGAGGAGTGGCAAATCCTGTGCGCCGACACCCGGGGTCCCGAGTGAAAGATCGCGAAAGAGAGCGACAGAACACGAGAGAAAGAAAGCAACGTTGCCATGGTAATCGCGAAGACTGAAAACTTTCAGCAATATAAACAGTGATAATTTAACGTTGTAAACTAAATTCTGAGCTATTCTAACACTTATAAAAAGCAATCTACTCATTACGCTACATTAGCTTCCTTCTGTCAAAATCTCGGAAATCTGGTGGTGGCGCGGTTTCGTATTCCTCGGCCGCGCCGCACCTGCGAAGTCGGGTATCTGGTTTAGTTTACCGTTGACGCGAGGCCGCGAGGCCGTACATCTGCGCGCTATGCAAAAAGAAAGCTTCGAAAGGAACGCGAATATCTTTCCACCGGTAAGTTCGCGGATTGTTGAAGTTCATGAAATGCTCTGATGATATAGGACCCCGAGGGTCTGCCTGCATGCTCCGCCGCTTGCGGCAGCCAGAATGCATGGGAAAATGGCGGACCTTTTCCTCTAGAGTTAGTATGTACGATCTCTATGCCTCAGGCGCCTTGGAATCCCTCGTCATAAGCAGAATACTCCCTCTCGCTCTACAGTCTAGCGCTG
>JAZHYW010063216.1:0-44443 GCA_037355805.1 Ixodes ricinus
TCCGCTCCATTGGGAGAGGAATTTATCTGCCATTCGGCGCGGCAGCTGATGACGTCGGTTCTCTCCATAGGAATGTTAATGCTTTCGCATTAAAACGCCGCGGAAGCTACACAGATGCGGTCTGTGCAAGTGAGTTATACGGCCAGGAGGGCGTCGGGTTCAAGAAAAAATGCAACTGATGAATAAGTAATTTAAAAAAATTCGCTAATAGCTTTTTGAAGGAGACATTTTACGGACGTATTTATATTGAAAAAATGGAGACAATCAATATAAGGCCAGCCCAGTTCAATCCTAAATCGAGCACGCAGTTCGAGTTACTCATTGTAAAAATTTGTTCTGGAAATCTGTCAATACCGAAACCAAACGCGCGATGTCCGCCGGAAGGACAGCCATCGTTTGGCGCCGGAGAGTCACGTGGTAATGACGAAATTTGCATCACTATTTTGCGTCACTGCACGCCCTAGCTGGTTGGCTGGTGGCTGGCGAACTGAAGCGATAAGCCACCTTAATGGCCGCGACAAGTTGCTTTGCATTGCTGCGCAATCTAACTGAAAAACGTTTTCTCATAAGTGCGAGTCAGGTAAAAAAAACATCCTGAACATAAAATACTCAACCGAATGTGAATGCTTCGACGCGCTGTGACGCAAAAGTGACTCAACATATGTCATTAAAACGTGACCCTTCGGCGACAAATGTGGGTGATATAATATTAGGAGGATATCGCAGACGACAGTGGAAGAAAAAAAAGTTGCAGACGGCTTTCAAAATGTCCGGGCACAACGTAGCAGACGAACCGGCGGAGCGCCGAATCGAGGGAAAGAGAGAAACATTTTATATCGGTGCAATACACTTGTCAGGAAGAAAGAGAATATTGCTTTTTTTCTTGCTGAAATATATTTGTTTACTGAAATAGGTTCTATAGGAGCCCACAGTGCTACTTCTTGTTTTGGCGATGTTAGGCTTAGGTGCACGTCGGCTCAGAGAAAATTTTCGTCTTTCTCAATTATCTTTTGATCCATGTAACGTCATGTTCTGAAACTTCCGCGTTCTTTGCCAACCACCATCACGTTCTCACGGCGTTCGAGCTTTCTGCGGTGCGTAGTATATTTACCCCGGCCTAAAAAACAGGGCTCTCTTCTCGGAAACTAAAGCGTGCACCCTTCGCCCCTCCACAATTTTTATTAATCGTGTTTTTTTCTTATTCATAAAAAGAAACAATGCATTGCAAAGCGCACATTGTCCGCCCAAATGTAGCGCTAGAGGTCCGAACCTGCTGCCAAATTTTCAGTACCAGCCGTTATCATATGCAAACGTTACAAGTGATTTTCTGAAACTTTCAATAGGAACATGGGGCCCATTTTCGCCCGTCTCTGGTAACTGGCGCCATAGAGCTCCATGTATTCGAAAGCTCGGTCTGCCACCATTTCCTCAATAGAAGTTTCAGAAAATCACTTAACGCATTTTTAATAAAATAAGGGTTAGTCCTGAAACTTTGGCATCTGATTCGGACCTTTAGCGCTACATTTGGATGGAGTATCAGCGTTCGGCGATGCATAGTTTTGCTTTGCCCGAAAAAATAACAACATTAAACTTAATTTAATTTTATGTTGTTTTGTTTTTTTTTTGGGGGGGGGGACATTTTCAATTTTTATAACATTTTCAGGTCATCCCTAAGCGTCTGCCACGCCCAGCAGTGATACGCGAACGGGATAGCAGACGACAAAATAATGCAATCATTCGACGGCTTTCGAATTTTTTTATCATACAAAAACATTTTGTTTGTTTCTAAATGTGAACGTGAACTGACTTGGCACATAGGTCACGTGGAATCAATTTCCTAACCAAATTTAGCCTAGAAACTGTATTGCTCTATAAGTCACGTCACGTCAGGCCACCTGCTATTACTTTCCCCGCTTATATTAGCACAGAAAGCTGGATTGGTTTTAGACCTCGTGACAGCAGGCAACGCGATATTAGATTCCCTGCAAAATTCATCGGGCAAACGAAATTGGTGCATAAGTCACGAGGCTGGGTCACGTGGCATCAACTTTCCCGCTAAATATAGCGGGGAATCAGAACTCTCGTATACGTCTTGGAAGGTCCGGTCACTTGATATGAATTTTTCCGCTAAATTTAGTGGGAAAACGAAATTGGTACATAGGCATCTTGACATCAGGTCACGGGATATTAATATTCCCACTAAATATAGCAGAGAAACTTAAATGGTATTTGGATCACTTGAAATTAATTTTTCCCGCTGACTTTGGCGGGAACACTTAATTGGTGCATAGACCACGTGATATCAACACTTGACGTATATACGAATTCAAAATACCTTATAACTTTAGCGGGAGTGTACAGACAAACGGTCGGCCGAAAGTTTGGAATTGGGAACAGCGTTAAAAAGTGTTTCATTTTCTAAAATGATTGAATGAATACCAAAGAATGATTACGATCCAGAATTGCATAAGTTTTCCAGTGAGTCGTGCAAAGAATATTGCCACGTCCAAAGTATCACAGTTATTCGAGACAAACGTTTGTTTTTGTGTAGTATTTTAGTGCCTCGAAAGCCCGAAGAAGCCATGGTATAATCAAAGGTGAGATTCTTCGGCCAAATTTGGTTTACTTTGGCCATTGATTACCAAACAAGTGTCAGAGTCAAACATCATTACGAGGTTGTTCGGTCGCCTTCTGCCATATTCGGACCCCAAATCCTAAGGAAGTGCCAGAATTAGTCCTCACTGTCGGCTGTACCACCGTTAAGTAGCATTTGTTGCTCATGTAGTGCACTTGGACAATTTTGTGACGGACATGAGAAAGGCCATTCTTGGCGTTTGTTTGACTAGTTAGGGCCATGGAAAAATAGTTGGACTATATCTGAAGTCTTGAAGCCAAACCTCACTAAACTTTGTTTCACCTTACGTCCAGATGCAGACCACGCTTCGAGCTGATTGGACCAATCAGACAACGTGGAAAGCGCACCATCATTCTGTTTGTCATGTTTCTGAACCACTCGTAAACAGAAAAGTCATAACGTGGCTACTTCTTGAATTAAGCTGAAACGAAGTATAGGCCCTAGTTATGTCCCTAGGATCGCCGCGTGGGCTGTCAGGCTTTTCCTTTGTATGCTGCACGAGCGTACGTCAATTTTTTTCGGATCAGTTGACTGCTTGCCTTTAGGGAACAGTTTTGGCACGTCCCATACGTTACAACCGGCCCTCCGGTACGAACTACGCATATGTGCGACTTCTGTGGTAGCGCATGCGCAGTGCATCGTACCGAAGGGCCCGTTGTAACGTATGGGACGTGCGAAAAAACGGTTCCCTCAAACTCCCCTCTATCGCGCACCCTTCACTCAGATACGGAACCGACCGCCCACAACGCGGTGATTTAGATATTCAGAATGTTGCGGGGTATTTTGAACACTACGTACAGCAAAGTACAAACAAGGAAACGAACTCATAGGCAGAACTGAACTGTTACTTTCGCTGGTCCTGCCGGTGTTCTGTACATGAAAGTCCTTCGCCCAACGTATTCTTCATAATAATTAAACAACTCCATCCTAGACATTTTAGTACCTCCTTGAGTAACCATAAAACAGCGAATCCGGTCTGTGCATAGAAGCTCCTCAACTGCAGGCAAGCTAGAAGAGCTTTGGTTTGCCTAACACCGTTGAAAAATTTACGTTATCAGTTTGCGTTTTTTTTTTTGCACTCATTTGCTTTTTTGTGTGTTTGATTTTGTTTGGTTGCAACATGTTTTTTTAATAAAAAAACTTATTCACTTCGGGTTAGGAGATACAAATATGAAATCAGGACTAACTAGCTTTAATATCCTCTATTTGTTCGTTAAAAATCAATAGCTTTATGTGGGAACCCTGAACGGACCTTGCCTGCGGGTGTTGGTGTTGGTTGGAACGTAGCAATATCATGGGAGAGAGTATCTGGAGCGGAGCGCAGCTGTTGGTTTGACATAGTAGTGAGGCAGGCGCGGGGGTAAGCAGTGTGCTAACACTAACCTTTCTCTTCAACAATCGCGTAGCAAAAAGGGCTGCGTAGTAGGGTGAGAACCATGGTAAAAAAAAGTATAGATTTTTATTGAAAATGAAACGATTCACTTTTATTTGCTTTAAATTATATTCATTTTATTTAAAATTAATAAATCTGATTTTAATTACATTATCTAGTAGTAGTGATAAGTTGTAGACAGGGATTTCTTTTGACATGTCAAAATCCTTCGACCCTGCATGTCATAATTTACTGGTACAGAAGCTTGCCTTGCATGGTTTAAGCCCGAATCTTTGCGCGTGATTTTCGCACTCATCTAATCGGTCGTCGGAACTCTGTTCGCATTTCTGATAGCAACTCCGACGAGTTTGTCTCAAGTTCTGGTGTACCCCAGAGATCCACCCTGGGACCACTTTTGCTCCTTTGTTTATAAAAAAAACTCGCTCCCTGTATTACCGATGCAAACATTATTTTGTTTGCTGATGATGTCAAGTATGTTATAAGGGTGACGTCCTTATCTGATTGCTCCCGTCTCCAGGCAGATATGAAGGGAGTTTCTGAATGATGTCAAAAACCGCTTGTCACTTAACTCCAAGAAAACTAAATCAGTTGTGTTATCCAGAAATCGCGACGACAAGCTTAAACACACGTTTTTTTTTTGTAAGCATAAAATTTCAATAAAAAAAGGAAAATAATTTGCAGGCACCAGTTTTATATTTGTTTCTTACTTATTTATTGGTTACAAGATTCTGAAATTTATCTGGCACGTCATCAAATGCATGAGAGCATAAAATGTCTTTTAGCCTTTTCACTTACTTTGTATGTATTCTTGGTAAATGAAACCTATCTGTGTCCTTCAGGAGTTTTGTTTTAACATGTTGTTTAAATTCAGTTTGGGAGAAGTAATATCTTGTTAAACCAACGTATTTAAACAAATTATGGAATGGCATAATACCAAATGCCTCTGGTATAGTGAGCTTTTTATACTTTAAAATCGCGCGCAATATCATATGGTATCTTAATATTTTCAATATTAGTTTGTACATCGCTTGCGATTTATTGTTCAAGCAGGATCCATGAACCGTGATGCCATACCTAACAACAGATTGTGCAACGATTGATTAAACGTTTTTGCTTTACAGCAGCGCTTGCGGCAGTTTTAATTCGATGAATATAATACGAAGAGACAATTTACGAAGAGACAATTTGGTCTATGTGAATCGAATGTTAAACTCTGAAGTCCTTTTTTGTCAAATTTTGATCCCAAATATCTTACATAATTGTCCAAAATAGATATCGTGAATTCTGACTACCAGATGACGATTTAAAACATTCTTTATATAGGTTTCAATACAAAACAAAAAATATTTTTGAATTTGCAATATTGATTTTGTTTAACAAGCTATTTGAATTGATTATATCACTTTGGAACCTTGTTTCTGGTTATTTCTGACATTTCGTGTGAAAGCACCAGGCAGCGTCATTGGGGCACTGAAATAACTCTGAGTATTTTTAGTCTTTCACGGGTGAGTAATACCCTGGTTGTCAACAATCGGGTCAACGACGACACCTGGGGAATACGAATTTTGGTTTACATATAAACATTGATGTTGCAATTTGTTTCCTTTTTATGTTCTATCAAAAAAATTGGTATTAGAGAAGGAACGATATTTCCCTGAAACATACTGCATATCACTTTCCAAGCAATTTTAGTGGTCAATTGTATCGCAGGCATTCCATACCTGTAGAAGCTAGACTAAGCAAATTTTATTTTGATCAAGAACATTCTTCGCAATATCCCAACAATCTTCAAGCATCACAGTTGTACATTTTCCTTCCTGAGGCCGTACTGGAATTCATCAATTAAATCAGGTTTATTACAAAATGAGTTCATAACATTGGCCTTATCTGCAGCAACTATACGGTATACGGTGCTCCTTGCACATTCTTTTTCGAGTCAAACTTTCGTAAAAAGTGTCCAAACACCTCTGGTCAACACCGGCTGACAATTTAATCCAATATTTATTTATGATATCACGCAAATCGTCTTCATTCATTGAAGCTACGTACGGGTATTGTGCTGTTACCGACCGACATTCTGCTCTATTTCAGCCTCAGTGTTCAGCTCTTCATCCGACTGGAGTGCAGCGAAGCCGGATGTGTGCACCTGTATTGGGGTCAGTGCCGAGCCCAATTGCAATGAATTCTTCATGTATAAAGAGTGGGAGTACATTTGCAGAACAAAGAAATATCGCACAGGGGTTATTGTTTACGCGAAATGTCGGTCATACAAAAGTCTAAACGTTGGAAAGAAATCGTTCGGCCATTATAAACACAGTACATCATCCAGCTAGTTTACGACTGCAGAAGAGTTTTTTTATTTTCATGTTTAAAAAAAACGACCACGCTTTAATGTTTAATGTTTTTTTTAAATCTGATATGACTGGAAAATGCTTTATGTAAACCACATCAGTAAACCAGTAATACGGATCAAATAAGCTTCCAGCAAGCCGATGACGCCTATCAACGCTTCACGATTTCCAACTTTTAATAATCTAAATCCCAATCGTCGTACTTGCTGCTCAGTCTGTAACGCACCTATGTAGGATATTTCTCATTGGGCTAGCCGGTTGGTTTTTATATCACCCTACGGAAAACAAAAACAGGTGCAGGGTGAAGTGAACAAGATACGGCGCAACTGTCATTTAAATTAATAATACCAGAAGAAAAGCTAAAATAAATATAGACGTGCTCAGAAAACACAATAAAGATAATGCAGTCAAAGTTGATATCCGAATGATATGAATGTTTTATCACCGGAAATCACTTGAATGGCCAGAGATAGAGAGAGAGAGACAAATAGTTAGCTGGACACACTTCGCTTATTGTTAGGTGCTAATCAGTTAGAACTAAATACGTCTAATACAAAGTGTATACATTTATGTGGGAAATAAACATATTACTATCACAATTAATATATCCTTTCAGAACTCCGATATTGAACGCGTGGGAGCTTAAATCCATTGGCGTAAGTTTCCACGAAAATTTATATTGGACTGCACATGTGAATGATCTCCGAAGAGATGTTTCTAAATCAATTGGTATACTTTTTTTAATTAGAATATCTTCTAAATATGGGTAACACAACTATATACATCTCTGATTCACTCTAGGCTGCAATTTTGTCTATTGGTCTGGGGAACCACCACAAGAAATAATGTTAAACGCTTACTTTCATTGCAAAAGCGCGCTGTTCGGTTAGTTGATAATATACCAGAGTTCGATTCGACCACTCCTAGTTTTAATAAACATAGAATACTAACAATAGATAACCGTTTTCGTCGAGGTGTATACCTATTTGAATTCATACGCAAATTAACGCTAATGCCAATCATCTCTGACGACACATATTTAGCTAAGCAATGAAATTAGAATTGAACACGTAAGCAGTTTCGAAAGCCTAAAGTTAGAACTAATTACGGTACCCAAAATAATCCTTTTAGATAGCGCACATTTTAAACAAGCACCATCGGTTATATGAGTTGTCACAAAAATTTCCTTCTTTTTATTTTGAAAATATGTCAGGGGTCATTTGAACGTTTTTTTTTTTTTTGCATATACCTAATAAGTTGTGTTGTAAATTGTTTTTCCTCGTAAGAAAAAATAATTATTGTTTTGTTGTGCAAGATGATTTTATTTTCGTTCTAATTTTTCTATTCTGAGCTCTCCTGTTGAGTGCTGTGACAGTGGTTGGGATCTAGTCACGTGATTTTATTCGCATTTTGTCCAGCCCCTTGACAGTTCTATCAAAAATAAAATAAACAATCACAGGTCATCCGGTGTGACACCCTACGTCCTGATGAAGTTGCCTATACAAAAATGGTCTATGGTCGGCTATAGAAAATCCTTTGTATGGTCCGGCTATAGCAAATTGGTGATAGCTATAGCCGCTTCTATGGCTGTCTATAGCTTTACCTATGGTCTCCCCTATGGTTGTCTATAGCTTTTTCAATGGAAATTTTGCTATCAAATTTTGTATGGTTTATTCTATGGGTCTCTTTAGAAAGGATGCTATAGCCCCTTATGGCTTTCCTTTGGTTCCTTTAGCCGTCTATAGCTTCTTCTAAGGTCTGCTATAGAGATCTCTACGGCTTACTTTATGGTTTGTTTAGACACCGTGCTATAGCGGCCTGTGGCTTTTCCAATGGTTTCTTTAACCGCCTATTGATCTTTGTATGGTCCGCTATAGTCTCATTCTACAGTTCGTCCTATGGTTCTCTATAGCCATTATGCTACAGCTGCATATGGCATTTCCTATGGTTCCTTTAGCCGCCTATAGCTTCTTGTATGGTCTGCTATAGGGATCTCTACGGCTTACTCTATGGGTCTTTTTAGACACCGTGCCTATGGCTTTTCCTATGGTTTCTTTAGCCGCCTATCGTTCTTTGTATGGTCCGCTATGGCTGATTCTATACAGTCAAACCCGTTTATAACGAACTGCGGGAAACGCTACGATCAGTTCAGTATAGCAAGTAATTCGAAATAGCAAGAACCATTTACAACGAAGTTCTACGATGCGTTCGTTGTAAGGCGAGAGTCTTCTCTTCCTTTCTCATCTCTTCATTTCCGACTTAGAACACCATGTAAAAAGTGTTTTTTTGTTCTGCATAGGTGCAGCGTTTTTGGATTTTTTAGCTTTTTTTTGTTTCGAATTGCTTTTCTTCGTGAACAACCGTTTTAGGATGAAACAAAATCTTTTTGTGCGTTGGAGCAGTGTATTTTTAGCGTTTTCCCCTTCTGACTCCGCTTCTTTTCGCTCAATTTTGTTCGCAACTTGAGCTTTTGGAATTTTCTTTCTTCACTGTTTTTTTGGGGGGGAAGGACAGGCTAGAAGAAGATCGTTTGCGCGTTTTTGGAAGCCTTCCCGGGGGAAAAGTCTGATATAGCCAATATGTTGTTCGTTATAAAAAGTACTTGTTACATGCATTTTTATTAAAAT
This sequence comes from Ixodes ricinus, assembly GCA_037355805.1. Taxonomy (NCBI): domain Eukaryota; kingdom Metazoa; phylum Arthropoda; class Arachnida; order Ixodida; family Ixodidae; genus Ixodes; species Ixodes ricinus. Next base: position 9,007 of record JAZHYW010063216.1, read on the forward strand.
TTTCCGTGAGCCATACAGATCTCTACAGAGACCATACAAGAAGCTATAGGCGGCTAAAGGAACCATAGGAAATACTATAGGCAGCTGTAGCACGAAGGTTATAAAGAACCATAGGACGAACTACAGTGAAACCCGTATAGAACGAACCCACGTAAAGCGAATTATTGTCGATATCGAACTCACGGAAAATTTTAATAAAAATGCATGTAACAAGTACTTTTTATAACGAACAACATATTGGCTATATCGAACTTTTCCCCCGGGAAGGCTTCCAAAAAACGCGCAAACGATCTTCTTCTAGCCTGTCCCTTCCCCCCCCCCCCCCGAAAAAAACAGTGAGAAAGAAAGAAAATTCCAAAAGCTCAAGTTGCGAACAAAATTGAGCGAAAAGAAGCGAGTCAGAAGGGGAAAAGCTAAAAGATACACTGCTCCAACGCACAAAAAAGATTTTGTTTCATCCCAAAACGGTTGTTCACGAAGAAAAGCAATTCGAAACAAAAAAAGCTAAAAAATCCAAAAACGCTGCACCTATGCAAAAAAAAAAAACACTTTTAGCATGGTGTTCTAAGTCGGAAATGAAGAGATGAGAAAGAAAGAGAAGCTCTCGCCTTACAACGAACGCATCGTGGAAGTTCGTTGTAAATGGTTCTTGCTATTTCGAATTACTTGCTATACTGAACTGATCGTAGCGTTTCCCGCAGTTCGTTATAAACGGGTTTGACTGTATAGAATGAGCTATAGCGGACCATACAAAGAACGATAGGCGGCTAAAGAAACCATAGGAAAAGCCATAGGCACGGTGTCTAAAAAGACCCATAGAGTAAGCCATAGAGATCCCTACAGCAGACCATACTAGAAGCTATAGGCGGCTAAAGGAACCATAGGAAATGCCATATGCAGCTGTAGCACAATGGCTATAGAGAACCATAGGACGAACTATAGAATGAGCTATAGCGGACCATACAAAGAGCAATAGGCAGCTAAAGAAACCATTGGAAAAGCCATAGGCCGCTATAGCACGGTGTCTAAACAAACCATAAAGTAAGCCATAGAGATCTCTATAGCAGACCTTAGAAGAAGCTATAGACGGCTAAAGGAACCAAAAGGAAAGCCATAGGGGGCTATAGCATCCTTTCTAAAGAGACCCATAGAATAAACCATACAAAATTTGATAGCAAAATTTCCATTGAAAAAGCTATAGACAACCATAGGGGAGACCATAGGTAAAGCTATAGACAGCCATAGAAGCGGCTATAGCTAATTGGGCCAATTTGCTATAGCCGGCCATACAAAGGATTTTCTATAGCCGACCATAGACCATTTTTGTATAGGCAACTTCATCAGGACGTAGGGTGTCACACCGGATGACCTGTGATTGTTTATTTTATTTTTGATAGAACTGTCAAGGGGGCTGGACAAAATGCGAATAAAATCACCTGACTAGATCCCAACCACTGTCACAACACTCAACAGAGAGCTCAGAATAGAAAAATTAGAGCAAAAATAATATCATCTTGCACAACAAAACAATAATTATTTTTTCTTACGAGGAAAAACAATTTACAACACAACTTATTAGGTATATGCAAAAAAAAAAACGTTCAAATGACCCCTGACATATTTTTAAAATAAAAAGAAGGAAATTTTCGTGACAACTCATATAACCGATGGTGCTTGTTTAAAATGTGCGCTATCTAAAAGGATTATTTTGGGCACCGTAATTAGTTCTAACTTTAGGCTTTCGAAACTGCTTACGTGTTAAATTCTAATTTCATTGCTTAGCTAAATATGTGTCGCCAGAGATGATTGGCATTAGCGTTAATTTGCGTATGAATTCAAATAGGTATACACCTCGAAGAAAACGGTTATCTATTGTTAGTATTCTATGTTTAATAAAACTAGGAGTGGTCGAATCGAACTCTGGTATATTATCAACTAACCGAACAGCGCGCTTTTGCAACGAAAGTAAGCGTTTAACATTATTTCTTGTGGTGGCTCCCCAGACCAATAGACAAAATTGCAGCCTAGAGTGAATCAGAGATGTATATAGTTGTGTTACCCATATTTAGAAGATATTCTAATTAAAAAAAGTAATACCAAATTGATTTAGAAACATCTCTTCGGAGATCATTCACATGTGCAGTCCAATATAAATTTTCGTGGAAACTTGACGCCAATGGATTTAAGCTTCCACGCGTTCAATATCGGAGTTTTGAAAGGATATATTAATTGTGATAGTAATATGTTTATTTCCCACATAAATGTATACACTTTGTATTAGACGTACTTAGTTCTAACTGATTAGCACCTAACAATAAGCGAAGTGTGTCCAGCTAACTATTTGTCTCTCTCTCTCTATCTCTGGCCATTCAAGTGATTTCCGGTGATAAAACATTCATATCATTCGGATATCAATTTTGACTGCATTATCTTTATTGTGTTTTCTAAGCACGTCTATATTTATTTTAGCTTTTCTTCTGGTATTATTAATTTAAATGACAGTTGCGCCGTATCTTGTTCACTTCACCCTGCACCTGTTTTTGTTTTCCGTAGGGTGATATAAAACCAACCGGCTAGCCCGATGAGAAATATCCTACATAGGTGCGTTACAGACTGAGCAGCAAGTACGACGATTGGGATTTAGATTATTAAAAGTTGGAAATCGTGAAGCGTTGATAGGCGTCATCGGCTTGCTGGAAGCTTATTTGATCCGTATTACTGGTTTACTGATGTGGTTTACATAAAGCATTTTCCAGTCATATCAGATTTAAAAAAAACATTACACATTAAAGCTTGGTCGTTTTTTTTAAACATGAAAATAAAAAAACTCTTTCTGCAGTCGTAAACTAGCTGGATGATGTACTGTGTTTATAATGGCCGAACGATTTCTTTCCAACGTTTAGACTTTTGTATGACCGACATTTCGCGTAAACAATAACCCCTGTGCGATATTTCTTTGTTCTGCAAATGTACTCCCACTCTTTATACATGAAGAATTCATTGCAATTGGGCTCGGCACTGACCCCAATACAGGTGCACACATCCGGCTTCGCTGCACTCCAGTCGGATGAAGAGCTGAACACTGAGGCTGAAATAGAGCAGAATGTCGGTCGGTAACAGCACAATACCCGTACGTAGCTTCAATGAATGAAGACGATTTGCGTGATATCATAAATAAATATTGGATTAAATTGTCAGCCGGTGTTGACCAGAGGTGTTTGGACACTTTTTACGAAAGTTTGACTCGAAAAGGAATGTGCAAGGCGCACCGTATACGGTATAGTTGCTGCAGATAAGGCCAATGTTATGAACTCATTTTGTAATAAACCTGATTTAATTGATGAATTCCAGTACGGCCTCAGGAAGGAAAATGTACAACTGTGATGCTTGAAGATTGTTGGGATATTGCGAAGAATGTTCTTGATCAAAATAAAATTTGCTTAGTCTAGCTTCTACAGGTATCAAATGCCTGCGATACAATTGACCACTAAAATTGCTTGGAAAGTGATACAGTCTGTTTCAGGGGAATATCGTTCCTTCTCTAATACCAATTTTTTTGATAGAACATAAAAAAGGAAACAAATTGCAACATCAATGTTTATATGTAAACCAAAATTCGTATTCCCCAGGTGTCGTCGTTGACCCGATTGTTGACAACCAGGGTATTACTCACCCGTGAAAGACTAAAAATACTCAGAGTTATTTCAGTGCCCCAATGACGCTGCCTGGTGCTTTCACACGAAATGTCAGAAATAACCAGAAGCAAGGTTCCAAAGTGATATAATCAATTCAAATAGCTTGTTAAACAAAATCAATATTGCAAATTCAAAAATATTTTTTGTTTTGTTTTGAAACCTATATAAAGAATGTTTTAAATCGTCATCTGGTAGTCAGAATTCACGATATCTATTCTGGACAAATATGTATGATATTTGGGATCAAAATTGACAAAAAAGGACTTCAGAGTTTAACATTCGATTCACATAGACCAAATTGTCTTTTCGTAAATTGTCTCTTCGTATTATATTCATCGAATTAAAACTGCCGCAAGCGCTGCTGTAAAGCAAAACGTTTAATCAATCGTTGCACAATCTGTTGTTAGGTATGGCATCACGGTTCATGGATCCTGCTTGAACAATAAATTGCAAGCGATGTACAAACTAATATTGAAAATATTAAGATACCATATGATATTGCGCGCGATTTTAAAGTATAAAAAGCCCACTATACCAGAGGCATTTGGTATTATGCCATTCCATAATTTGTTTAAATACATTGGTTTAACAAGATATCACTTCTCCCAAACTGAATTTAAACAACATGTTAAAACAAAACTCTTGAAGGGCACAGATAGGTTTCATTTACCAAGAATACATACAAAGTAAGTGAAAAGGCTAAAAAATTTTATGCTCTCATGCATTTGATGACGTGCCAGATAAATTTCAGAATCTTGTAACCAATAAATAAGTAAGAAACAAATATAAAACTGGTGCCTGCAAATTATTTTCCTTTTTTTATTGAGATTTTATGCTTACAAGAAAAAAAACGTGTGTTTAAGCTTGTCGTCGCGATTTCTGGATAACACAACTGATTTAGTTTTCTTGGAGTTAAGTGACAAGCGGTTTTTGACATCATTCAGAAACTCCCTTCATATCTGCCTGGAGACGGGAGCAATCAGATAAGGACGTCACCCTTATAACATACTTGACATCATCAGCAAACAAAATAATGTTTGCATCGGTAATACAGGGAGCGAGTTTTTTTTTATAAACAAAGGAGCAAAAGTGGTCCCAGGGTGGATCTCTGGGGTACACCAGAACTTGAGACAAACTCGTCGGAGTTGCTATCAGAAATGCGAACAGAGTTCCGACGACCGATTAGATGAGTGCGAAAATCACGCGCAAAGATTCGGGCTTAAACCATGCAAGGCAAGCTTCTGTACCAGTAAATTATGACATGCAGGGTCGAAGGATTTTGGCATGTCAAAAGAAATCCCTGTCTACAACTTATCACTACTACTAGATAATGCAATTAAAATCAGATTTATTCATTTTAAATAAAATGAATATAATTTAAAGCAAATAAAAGTGAATCGTTTCATTTTCAATAAAAATCTATACTTTTTTTTACTATGGTTCTCACCCTACTACGCAGCCCTTTTTGCTACGCGATTGTTGAAGAGAAAGGTTAGTGTTAGCACACTGCTTACCCCCGCGCCTGCCTCACTACTATGTCAAACCAACAGCTGCGCTCCGCTCCAGATACTCTCTCCCATGATATTGCTACGTTCCAACCAACACCAACACCCGCAGGCAAGGTCCGTTCAGGGTTCCCACATAAAGCTGCCGATTTTTAACGAAGGACCCTACTGGTGCACCTTGATGCGGAAAGATATTGGAAAAACCTCATACAAGGGTAACACGTAATATGGGACATCCTATACCTGCGAAAAGGCAGCTCCAGCATAGTGGATTACGGCGGAACGATACAGATAGTCGGAACCATACAAGCGAGTCGTATGTGCTATGGCCTCTCTGCCAGCAAAAATGCGATTACCACTAGGGTGAAGCCTCAATGGGCTTCACCAGGGCGTACCGCGCTTTTCACTGTTTATACAGGGCGATTGTTTTAAGCTTTATATTATAGCTTTTCCGACTGCTCTCGTGAGCGCGGCGGGTATGGACCAAAAGAGTCGGGAAACCTAACTAAAATATTTTACTCTGAAAAGGAACCAGAGCTTGGGCATGGGCCAGTCAGCCGTGGCTTGCAGTGCGGTCCCTTCACCGTCAGGCCGGTCGTTCTCTATATCTCGCGCCGGGCTGCCTCGAGCTCGGGTCCCTCATCGTCCTTTTCTGCCTTTTGAAGAATGCAGACACTGCAGAGAATGGTGTCTTGGTAGGCTCTGGTGGTCCTACAGGAACGCACCGCCACATTACTCCCCCTCCAGTGAGGAGGCGAACGTTTCCTTAGCAGCTTCACACAGTACCATGGGGAAATCGTGTGGGTGATGGGAGACTGCCGGTAGCGGTTTGCTCTGAAGGATCTGGAATGCCAAGGCGCGCTGGCCAGTATACATGGCGTCCAGAACGTGTTCTGGTATGCGGCTGTTGGGTGTTCGAGGAGCAGGGGTGCGAACGGCCGACTGGAGGTTGAGGGTGTTTGTAATCTAGCAGGATCGGTGTTGTTGCTGACGGCGTTTTCGGCTGTGGAGTGAGGTTTGGTTGTGTAGTTGACGGAACAGTCTCCAGATGGGCTGGTTTCACGCGGTCTAATGCAACAACTTCCTGCCGTCCGCGGATGTCCAATGTCATTGTTTTGGACCCTCGGCGCAGCACCTTGTACGGGCCGTCGTAGGGTGGTTGGAGCGGCTTCCGTACGGCGTCATGTCGCAAGAAGACATGGGTACCCGTCGCCAATTCATTGCTCACAAAGGTAGACGGGCCACGGCTTTGTCGCGGTGCTGTGACGCGGAGCTGTTTCATCGTCTCTCGGAGTCTGGTGGCGTAGTCTGCGGGGTCGGGACAGGCGACAGCTGGTGTGGATGTAAAGAATTCTCCGGGGAGGCGAAGGGTGGTCCCGTAGACCAACTCAGCCACACTGCAGCCGATATCAGTCTTGAGTGACGTGCGGATGCCTAGGAGCACGAAAGGCAGCACCTCAACCCAGTCCTGTCGTTGATGGGCCTTGAGAGCAGCCTTCAACTGCCGATGTAACCGCTCCACCATACCGTTGCTCGCGGGGTGGTACGCTGTGGTTCGGATCCTTTTTGATCCCAGGAGCTTCATCAGTTCTGCGAAGAGATGAGACTCAAACTGTCTACCTCGGTCCGTGGTGATGGTTGACGGCGAGCCAAACCTCGAGATCCATTGCGCCACGAGCGCACGCGCCACGGTCTCCGCGGTGATGTCAGGCAGCGGTATCGCTTCTGGCCAGCGTGTAAACCGGTCGACACAAGTCAACAGGTAGGTTTGCCCTTGGGATGGCGGCAGCGGTCCGACGATATCTATGTGGATATTATCGAACCGCGCGTCCGGGTGGTCGAAGGTTCCGAGGGGTGTTATTGTGTGGCGCTGAATTTTGGCGCGCTGGCACTGTACGCAGGAGCGGGCCCACTGACGTACATCTTTGTTGATATTGGGCCACACATACCGGGAAGTTAGCAGGTGTTGTGTGGTTTTGATGCCGGGATGGGATAGTCCATGAAGGGCGTCGAAAATCTGCCGACGAAATTGTTGCGGCACATACGGGCGCGGCGATCCTGTTGATGTGTCGCAAATGACGTTGGTGGTACACATGGGAAGTGGGACCTCATCAAACATGAGGCGACCGGGGGATGTACGGAGCTCTCGTAGTTCTGCGTCTTCGCCCTGCGCTGCAGCCAGTCGGTTGAAGTCGATGGCGGCTGGAGGTTCAACCGTGCAGGAACCTATGCGTGAGAGCGCGTCCGCTACGATGTTCTCAGCACCGTGGATGTGCCGGATGTCATTGGTGAGCTCAGAGACGCTGGCCATTTGCCGGAGCTCTCTCGAGGAATGGCTCCCCCGCCTGGTTTCAAAGACTGGAACGCGTGGACGAGAGGCTTGTGGTCCGTCAATATAAAAAATTGTCGTCCTTCCACCATGTGCTGGAAGTGTCGTAGGGCCAAATACACACCAAGAAGTTCACGACCGAATGTACTATAGCGCTGTTCCGTCGGTGTCAACTTCCGGGAGAAAAAGGAAAGTGGCTGCCAATGTCCGTTCACTTCCTGCTGCAGCACCGCACCAACAGCGATATCGGAAGCGTCGGTGACAACTGAGAGTGGAGTACCCTCTTTTGGGTGTGAAAGCAGTGTGTTAGTGGCAAGGAGTTGACGGGCACTATCAAATGCCGATGTGGTGCACTCGTCCCATGTGAGCTCGGTGGATGAGCTACTCCTGCCCGAGAGCATGCTGTGCAGTGGCGCAAGCTTGGCGGCGCAGCCCGGGAGAAACCGGCGGTAAAAGTTTACTAAACCAAGAAACTCCCGGAGTTGCTTCTTCGTCGACGGCTTCGGAAACTCCTGAATGGCCTGTACCTTGATGGGGAGTGGACGGATTCCCGAAGAGTTGATCGTGTGCCCCAAAAAGTCGAGTTCCGTCTTGCCTAGGGCGCACTTGCTCACATTAACGACAAGCCCGTACTCGACGAGGCGAGCGAACAACAGTCTGAGGTGTACGACGTGTTCTTCGGCAGATGTGCTTGCCACGAGTATGTCGTCAATGTAAACATAACAAAAGGGCAGGCCCCGCAACACCTGGTCCATGAATCGCTGGAACGTTTGCGCAGCGTTCTTCAACCCAAAGGGCATCCGGAGGAACTCGAACAATCCAAAGGGCGTGGTAACGGCTGTCTTGGGTATGTCCGAGGGCTCGACGGGGATCTGGTGGTACGCGCGTACCAAGTCGATCTTCGAGAAGATGGTAGTGCCATCGAGTGCTCCGGTGAAATCATGGATGTGCGGGATGGGATAACGGTCGTCTGATGTGATGCGATTGAGGGCTCTGTAGTCTCCACATGGGCGCCAGTCCCCGGGGGTGGGCTTGGGGACCATGTGAAGAGGTGAGGACCAAGAGCTCTCTGACTGGCGGACGATACCCAGCTCGAGCATGTGCTCGAATTCTTGTCGGGCGATTCGTAACTTGTCCGGTGGCAGTCGGCGTGGGCGCACGTGAACAGGTGCTCCTGTCGTCTGGATGTGGTGCGTAACATCGTGCTTGACGGGGCGCTCGGCCAAGCTTACACGCGTCAACTCCGGGAACTCGGTGAGGAGACTGGAGTACGGCGTCTCATCCGCTGTAACCGCGAACGTGAGGCTGATGGAAGCCAGGGACGAGGCAATGCCTTGCACTGTCAGACGAGTTGTTTCGTCGCGGAGGCGTCTGCTCTTGACGTCCACCAGCAGTGCAAAATGCTTTAGAAAGTCAGCCCCAATAATGGCGTGGGGAACAGCCGCACATACGAAGACCCAGCGAAATGTGCGCCGCAATCCTAGGTCCAGTGTCAGTGAGCGCTCACCATGCGTTGCAATGGCCGTGTTGTTGACGGCCCGCAGCTGTGATGTGCTGGGGAGCCGGCGCTCTTCCGCGGTTGCTGGGATCACGCTGATTTCTGCTCCGGTGTCTACCAGGAAACGAACCCCAGTGATGCGGTCAGACACAAAGAACAAAGTTCGGCGGCTGTCTTCGTTGGCGGGAGCATTTGCCACCGTCAATGCTCTGCCCTGTCGTTTTCCGCTCCTGAGCAGGGCGGCTCACACTTGCGAGCAGCGGGACCGAATCGCTGGTGGTACCAACATTCCCCCGAGTTGGTACGAGACGATGAGCGAGGCTTGCGCCGTGGTCGTTCACGTGACGTGCTGCGTCTGCGGGGAACCTGGAGCTTCGCCATCATGTCGGCGAGACGACGGACTTCCGCTCGCAGCTCGCCCAGCTCGTCCGGAGTGGTTCTGCCCTGGACCGCTGAGATGGTTGTTGGTGCTGCCGAGACCTCTATGATTTTATCAGCAAGATCGGCGATCTTGGCGAGGCCAATGTCCCCTGCGGACGCGAGGACCATACGCACATTGCTTGGCAAGCGCTGCAGAAATAACTCCCGGAGCAGCGACTGGTCAATCGTCGTCGCCTTTTCTCCTAGGAGCTGCTCCAGTCGGCGAAGCAGCTGGGTGGGGGTACGGTCGCCCAGTTCCTCAGCTGTTAACAGTTGCCGGAGCCGCTTTTCCTCGGAAGCGCTTGTCCGACGTATAAGCTGAGCTTTGAGGGTGTTATATGCGTCCTCCGCTGGCGGTGAAATAAGGAGGTCCCGCACTTCTGTGGCGATGGCAGGCGATAGGCTGGACACGACATGATGGAATTTAGACATGTCCGCTGTGATGCGCCGAGTCGCAAACTGGGACTCGACCTGCACAAACCACAGCAGCGGGTCCGCCGTCCAGAAGGGAGGCAGCTTCAAGGTGACTGTAGAGATGCCAGAGGAAGTTGTCGCGTCGTTGTCCGTCATGACAAGGCTGGTTCCGTTGGTTGCGTTGCAGTTCGGAAACCGGGTCACCACTATGGCTTTTCCGACTGCTCTCGTGAGCGCGGCGGGTATGGACCAAAAGAGTCGGGAAACCTAACTAAAATATTTTACTCTGAAAAGGAACCAGAGCTTGGGCATGGGCCAGTCAGCCGTGGCTTGCAGTGCGGTCCCTTCACCGTCAGGCCGGTCGTTCTCTATATCTCGCGCCGGGCTGCCTCGAGCTCGGGTCCCTCATCGTCCTTTTCTGCCTTTTGAAGAATGCAGACACTGCAGAGAATGGTGTCTTGGTAGGCTCTGGTGGTCCTACAGGAACGTACCGCCACAATATATTTGTTTAAAAAGGTCGTGAAAGCTACACTTCTGTGGTTTGGCAGGTTAGTTATACGGCCAGGGATACGTAATATAGGGGCCTAATCGTAACGATCAGTCGAATAATTAAATACAATTTGTTAATTAACTTTTTAATTACTGAAAATGAACACATGGTTTCAATTAGAAACTTGATGAAGTCATCGGAAACCACTAATCAACTCTTTTTAGAAGGATATAATGCAGGGTAGCATTTTATGCGTTCTGTAAAAACGCTTTATCTGGATCCGCTTCGGTTTCTTATCGGAGCGCATCTCTGCGCCCACGGTCCTGTTCCTAGAGGGTTTAGTAGCGCAACACACGTGCGCCTTGCTTCCCTCCATCCTAAGAAGGAGGCGAGGAGGTGGCTTCGAACTGCAGCCACTGATCAGCAGCATCGCAGGTGCAAAGATGCGCTCTGATAAGAAACCGAAGTCTAAAATTGCGTCCTAATTAAGCCTTTCTTTAGAATGCCGTAAAATGCTGCTTTCATCTTATATATTCACGCAAAGAGTTGATTTAGTGTTTTTCGATGATGCTTAGCAACTTTCTAATTGGAATTATGGGTCTATTTTCACTAATTAAAAATTTAAGGAACATATTATACATTAAGGGAAGCTAGAGTGGTTTTGTATTTGAGGAAACACATTTAAATCTTCTTAATTTTACCTCCAGAATCTCAAATATCAAAATTATTTGGTAATTTGGTGAATCGAGGCTGCATAGAATCATTTTTAAAGTATCACTGGAGGCACTCTTTCCCGGAGAGTGACGTTACAAAAGGAGCTTTCGAAATCTTCTGCTCACGCATCTTCAGTGCCGATCAAAGCTATGCACGCACACACTATTTTTAAAAAGGGAAAAAAGACATCACGACTGGTGCCAGTACGGCAGAATACACCTAGAAAGTTTGCGACTGGACGCGCGGCTTTCAAGCGACACAAGCTTGGCAGCTGAAAAATCCCCGTGCGACGTCTCTACTGGTCGGATGTTTTTTGTGTTTTCTCACGTTTAGTTATATCTTTGGAGAAACGGAAAGTGATATTTAGATTCACGGGATAAAACTACACTAGAATCAACCTCCATCTAGTTTTCTGAAAGAAGTCTTGCACTTCCCTTTATTAAGCCGACTCATCATTACAATTAGCCCTTCTATACCATGCCCCCCTGGCCATATAACTCACGTGCACTGACCGCGTAAGTGTAGCTTTTACGGCTTTTTTTTCAACAAATCTGTAAAACATACAAAGAACACCCTATAGCATGTCCCCTGATATGATACGACTGTATGGTTCCTTCCCCACTTGCATCCTTCGAGGGAGACTCACAGACATCCAGCGTTCCATTGGAATGCTGGATGTCAGCGAGTCTCTACATCAGCGATTGGTTTGAAACAAGCACGATGTTTGCACACAAATAAGCTCTTGTCCGAGGTCCTCGAGAAGCACTAATAGCAGTGGCGAAATGTAGTGATGTGGTTAATTTGGCAGCAAGTATTTATTTCTAGAAGAATAGGCCATATGCGAAATTTAGAGCGCCATCTAGTAGCGCGCCGAGAACTACGCCCGCCATCTTGTTAGTGGCGAGTAAAACAAAACCAGAGGCCCGACCGGCAAAGACCCCATGTAAACAAGCGATCGCTCTTCGTGCGAGAGATGCGATGCCAACGATTGCTGCGTTCCGCTGCGGATGCAGCAATAAACCTTCGATTTGTGCGTGACGTGAGCAGGGTTCACCTTTATTTTTCTCATTTTTATTTGTTACTTGAGGCGCAGCCTTTGTTAAAAACAATTCGCAACTTTCACGACCTATAGGGGGCGCTCTGGTGCCTATCAAAATGGCTGTCATCTGGATGATCGTCGTAGAACAGCAGTACGAGGCTGGATCTGCAAGGCGTGAGTAATTCTAGTTTTGCTATGTACCAGCAATATTAGAGCCCTAGTTTATTTTTTCACGTCTGGAAGGTGTTGGCAAGCACCTTTATTGTGAAGCTGATCATCCAGGAGCTAGGGAGCGCAATTCTCACACCGCGGTACCACCATCGCTGAAAGTTGCGAATCTTTGGGCCCTAATTTTTTCACGAAGTTGTACCAAATTTGTTTATGACCTTTTTTTCTTTTACTCGGGTTGTAGTGTCGGCCTGCTTTTTCTTGATGCGCAAGCACCTTAATACATGCGGACGAGATCGAGGCAAAAAAGATGGCAGTTTTAATAATCTACGCCACCAACCATAATTGAAGATGCGTATGGTTAACAGTGGTATAGTTGGGTTCATCGCAGTGGCATAAAACTTCGATGTCGGCGGCAAAGTTTACGCTGCGGACGTCGAATGAAGCAACACGGGCGGTGCCAACTTCATTTTACAACCTCCTTTTTTTTGTCGCAGCCGAGGTAGTATGTTTGTTTTGTGCAAAGAAACTCGGGGGTAGTTTTGAGAAAGTCACTGCAGTTATTCTGTCAGGGTTGAACAAATCTATATTAATAGCGCAACATGTCAACTGTGCTTGAAGTCAATGCTATCTGAAACCACTTTTAGTCCTTTGCAGCGCTTTAAGAAAAATTTCACAGGGTACAGTTCTTTTAGAAGAACACAGAGTGTTCCACCAAAAAACCCTCCGCCAGTAAAGAAAAGAAAAGCTAATTTTGAGTTATGTATTTGCGTGGAGCAGTATACCGCTAAACAGTACGACTTCAAGCGTATTCGCATCGAAAAAAGAACTAAAAGTGTTCTCAAAGATGAAAGGGATGACGACTCTAGTCCTTTCGGAGGCCTGTGCACACGCTGGCGACAACAAGCTTCACAGCGAAGGCGTAGGGCTTGGTGCGCTGCTTCGACGAGGTTGTCACCAGCGTGCACAGGCCTCCGAGAGTTTTGTCAAACAGTTGCGGTAGGTCGTTTAGACTGTTCGTCCACATAATATGGTCAGAAGGAGGAAAACACAGCTGTTGCGCCATCGCAAAGTTGCCCGTACGGCTGTCTCCGATGCCTCCACCGTGCTTCGGTACCGACAACGCTTGCCAACATTAAAATGGCGACGCTCTCAGTGTTGCCAGACCACAAAGTAATTTCGCATAAGGTCTATTGCATGGCATGCAAAGCTTAACTTTGCTCAAAAGATGATAATTATAAATTCAATACTGAACAAAGGTGTCCCTTGAGCTGTCAGGCCATACTCCCACTCTTGCCACTCAGGAGTTCCCAACTTGTGCGTAGAGGGTCAGCACAACCCAGATTTGTGCTGCGAGCGCACCTGCGATACAAAAATTGAATAAACATGAGATGAAAAATAAAAGACGTTTACAATACTCTTTAATGCGAACTTAGAGCGCAGATCTTGAGGAGGAGGATGGGAGGGCATGCCCCTCCTCCCCCTCCCTTTCTCCTCTTCTGCTCCCTCCCATTTAGCGGAAAATTTCCCTAAATTTAGCAGGAAAATTTTTTCACTGAATTTACCAGGGAAATTGACGTCACGTGACCTCAACACCAATTCAGTTTTCCCACCAAATGTAGCGGGGAAAACGACATCACATGACTGTGTCACGTCAGCCAGAAACAAACACAGTTTCTCCACTAGATTTAGCTGAAAAATTAATGTCAAATGACCTCTACATTAATTCAATTTCCTGCCAAGTTTAGCGGGGAAGTTATGCCGATGGCGACGCCGCGAAACGGGCACCTAAGAGCTGCGCCCTAAAAAACTAAATGCCTCGCATGAAATAAAGTTATAATTAAAGATAAGACAAAGAGAATCTAAGATATTGCTTTAATATCATTCCTTTTGTCCGTTCTCAAAAATTTTGATTTTAAGAAATGTTTATCTCTTTAGTCATACCCAGAGAACCCCCCCCCCAGTTTCAGCATGAATGCAATCAATCAGTGCAGACTAGACCTTGTAAACCGTAATCCACATGAAAATGAATGTTTGCCACATAGTCTTGCATGAGTCGGTGGCTCAGATCTCTAAATACATTTGTAGTGAGGAACGTTCTCGAATAAAACTTTTGGGCTTTGAATTTCACAGTTTAAACATCCATAAGGAACACTGTATGTCACTGATTGTTTTGTGACATATCAGAAATGGCGCAGCACTGTCATCCTTGCATACCTAACAAAAGTTTGATTTTTTTAGCGTGGCATGTGCTATTCTGATACCCATACAGCCCTCTTTCACAAAATTTTGTCTAAAGAGCTATTTCTTGGTTCTTAACTCACATGACAGATTTGGTAGCTTGAATTCTCACTCGGCATCAACACTTCTATATATTGATGTAATAGTGAAAGACAAGATGTATGGACTTGAGTACGGCTCGACAAGCACAGATGTGAAGAAAAGTACTGCCGAAAACTCAAATGTCAAAATAAAAATTATTAGGTAGAATGCGAATACAATTATGGATATGGTAATGAATACAATTAGCACGTTCAATAAGAATATGTGTTAGACGCACACTTAAAGAAACCTGTTGCATTTAAATTCATGCAAATTACTTCGGAGAACCAAGCGCTGCAGTCTCGAGAGGGAATTCGGTGAATGATTCTACCGAAAATGAAAGTAGACGGAAAAAGCAGTTTGATCTGCGACAATGAGCATTACATAAGCAAGTGGCATGTCATTATTACTGTTACAGTGCCGACTGTTTCAAACTGTCTGTCGCATCACTCGTTGAGTTCCCTCCGTACATTACAAGGTTTGGCTCTCTCGCATGCTTTGCGAGTAAGTTGATGAACTGGAAATATCTAGCGTAGTTCTAGAAAAACTATTTCCAGAATCTAATCTCAGCATCACAAAGAATATAAAAAGTTTCTAGAGACAAGGTTAGTGCAGGAGTTGAATAAAAGAAATACTTAGTTCTGCGAAACCATCTTGCTGAAGTAAACACATAAAGTTCCCCTAAGTAGAGCTAGTCATTACGGACGATTGAGCCCAATGCATACCATAAAAGTTTTATTTGCGACCCACAATATTTACAGGCTCAACCAACTCCGAATAAGTTGAACACTTGACATTAAAGATTGGTCTCACCATGACTGTCTGCAAACATCCACATAATAATTTCCATGAACCTATGTATTTCAAAAAACTATTTGGTGCGAGCTGTTTAAAACATTATACCCCTTTTTAACACCAATAGAAAGCATGTCGTGGGCCACAACTTAAGCAGTTTTCACTTCATAATGAAGGGCAATTACACATATGTGAACCAAGAATATAGGCCTCCACTGAATTGTTTTCTTAAGCTGAACGTGCTATGCTCTGTTCACTATATAAATCTTTGCAGAGCTGACAATGTGCAAGTTCCTGTTTCTTATATTTCACATCTCCCGACTGCTGGGCGCGATAGGTACATAAGACTGATGACACCAACGTAACACAATGATTATTTTAAGAATTTGTTCGGGTATAGCACGAGCGAAGCCATCTGCGAAAAGTTATTTCTGTGACACCGTCAAACTTACATCCGCGGGCTTTTGGGTTCACATGTTAATCATGTCTGCAGACTCCTTTTTGTAATTGGAACTCCATCCAACCCAACATTTGAATATGTCATTTGCATTTTAGGCTTAGTAGTGCTTTTGCTGTTTCACTTAAAATCACTTCACTTCACTTCACTTAAAGAATAGGTAAGAATGCTTATTTCGAGTAGCATACCTAACACCTGGTGGCACGACGACTCCCCTGTCGTGACGCTAATCAAAAGTCACAGGCAGGGAGATACTGCGATGCTCTTGTTGCTGGGATTACCTCCCCCATGGTCCTGGCCAGACCACAGAAGAAGATTGAGTCCAAGCTTGTGGCCACTTGGATCTCCAGATCTTGAGGCACCCAAGTAGCTGAAAATAAAAACAAATCACACTCAAGTACTTGGCAGAGCTACATTACAATGGCTAGCATATTCTTTCATGATCAGCACATAGATCCTTTTATTTTTATACTTTGTACTTGTACCTATTAAAAAACTGCTCCTTCACTGCCACAGCCATAGTCACCCCCGAGGACAAAGCCATGTAGGCCCTGAAATGATGGGTACCTAATTAAGGCAAAAAATTAAATGCGTTCGTTTAACTGTCTTTCGCCCCAACCTGAGAGATTTCTGTCGAATATTCACATTCAACTGTAAAGACTATAAAAAAACATACTGCAATGCAGAGCCGTATATTGGGAGAGTTTGGCAAGTGGGTGTGGCGACGAAGGTGCCAGAGAGGAGGAAAGGGAGGAGAGCGCCAAAGAAGCGAGAGAGAAAGAAGGCAGCAAAGAGGAGACGACCGCCATTTTGATGCAACGCTGTCGGCGCGGAGCACTGTTGAGGCTATGCGTCGTCTGCTACAAGCTTATTTCTTTTTCGCCTGAATAAAAATTTGTGTTCAAACATGGAGAAACTTCATTCTTTAGCTTTTTAAGCCACCGAAGAATAACACTATATCATTTTATTGCCAGAGCCTGCCAAATAAAAGGAAAGAACCGCAATTTGGATATCGATTCCTCGCCGGCAAATGAATGAAAATGGCAGCCTTCCCCGCGCAGCTGGGAGCAGCTGAGAGTTTACGCGCATGCGCTCATGCCTCTCACTCTGTGCCGTGGGCTGACTGGCTCACTCGGGAGGGGGACACTACGGTAGCGAAATCATAGACTGGTCAAACCCTCGCAATAAATGGCTCTGCTGCATGGAAAGATTTTCCTACCCTCATGCTCAACAAGTCGACTGGGGATAAAACTCCAGTTCATACACTTACTGAGCATGAGGATATAGTGTGCCAGCAGAGGGCAGGTGTCTGCATAGAAAGAGTTTAGTTGGCGCACCAAGAGGCTAACCGATAAAAATGGGTACTACTCTTAGAAAAATGACAAAAAAGCGCGGATCTCGACTTGGCACTAACAGCAGCACACAGTATCTATTTTACTGACTAAAGGGTACTCAATCACTATTTTCAGTTAACTAATCAAACTAAATATTCGTCCCGGCTTGCATTTTAGGAAAATCTCTAAATTTACAAGAACTATTAAGACAACGACTAAAAAAAAAGCAATGGCAAAACCAACAATCGAATTTGCCTGCTCTCCAGTAACACGACATCTATGGCAGGCAGACCTGAAGAATGAGCAAGCAGTCTAAAAAACAGAGTATGTCCTATGTATAATTTTTTTCGTGCTGCAGAGCAAGCGCTGGAAGGAGGTTTCACGACATTAACCAAATTTCTTGCGATCAGTCGAGAAAAAGTTAGAGCAGTGAACTTGTCCTTGCCCCCGGCATAACGTTTTATTATTGCACGTGGAAACTCAAATAAATATGTAAATAAAACAAAAAAGACGAACCCTTATAAAAAAATCTGTAACTTTGGCAAAGAAAAGTTATCTTGACACAAATATGTGGGATACAGTTGTACATCGTCCATTCGTGTGCTTAACGAATTTTGAGGCAAATCGGCGACACTGAAAAGAAAACGCCCGAGTACCATTAAGAGAAAGACAAAAAGGACGCATACCTACACGAGAAAACTTTAGGACGACCACAGGCAGGAAACTCTGGTGATGCTCTTGAAGTGACTTCCTGCAATGGGCCTGCGCAGACCACAGAACAAGATCAGGCAGAGCTTGCAGCCATAAGGTGCTTCATAGCATGAAGTTCCCGAAGCAGCTGCAATTGGAAGTAAAGTGCATTTCATTTCTCTGCAGAACAGAGAGTTTAATAGCTAGCATGCATTCATAAGGTGATACAGTCATGAATGCACAGACTTTTGAATGCAGCACTATATCACCAAATTGTTAACCGTGCCGGGCAACACTCAAAATTGGAAGCATTATTCCAAACTATCTCAGCTTAAAGTTAACCATGGCAGAAGCTTCAAGCCATCCTTGCAAATTCAGTGCAGAAAGCAAGCCATGTGACCTTCTAGTTGGACGCCATGGTACGTCGAGCTTATAATCATGTGTCACGCCGTTTTTGCTGCAATGGCTTGTAGGGTCAGAGGTGGTCCAGATTAAAGAGATACAAAGTACAGACGCTTGTGAGTGGGGCCCTGGCCTTGTCTTCAGCTACATTGCGATGTAGGATGTTCCAACCGGGATGTTTGCTGTCTGTAACCATACGATCAGCTTGTGCCCAGCGATTGTTCGAGCTCAGTACAAGTGCTCGACAGTGCCGTTATTTGAGAAGCATTTTTATTAATGTTAAACATAACTGACTTACTGAGAGACTGCGTCTCAACGACTAATGACTTGGGATACCTAACTGAATACTGATATATTAACTAAATGCAAAACAATTACCTGGCAGCCATCATAATTTTCAACAGGCTGGGTTGACTCCTCATTAAGTCGAAGGAGTCGATGCGTAATAGGACAATACAAACAAAAATATGCCTTAGAATTCCTTTTGCACCCCCGAAATGATGTGGTTTTGAAGGTAAGATACATAATGTTCTTGATTTAGAAAGTGCCTCAGCTGTACACATGCATATGCAGTAAGGGCACTCGCCAAGCCTTTTCTCCTCAGCTCTGTCCAGGTTAAGACAAGTTAGAGTATAGAAGTACACGCTCACTGACAGAATGAGAAAGGCAGGGAGAAGTCTCAGTTGTTCTGCCACCAGCCCACCTGCTACCATCGATGACGTTTCAGCGTCTCATGAGCCTCGAGTGAGCACGTCCGTCCAAAACGGGGTGAAAAGCACAAGCATGTGCTGGAGGACGCCCAGCCATTCTATTTTTGTCATCGGCTATACTACATATTTTTAGTACGACATATTTCTAAGTGAGAAAAAGTATTGCAAATATGCAGTCCACCTTTGACCATAATACAAAATTCTGATAAAGATAACAACAGTGTATGCCTATTGCCATCCACCATTTTCCAAACAAGTGCTCCCGCCTATCGGAACATCTACACATGTGGTGCGCGAGTGGGTTCAGGACTGGGAGGCTAGAAAACAAAGCGCTCACAAGGCTTGTCTCGCCCTATCAACCATGCGGGTACGTTCGTCGCAAATCCCTGATTTCTAGCCAAAATTTTTTAGAATGAGCAAATCTTGTCCACGCCCGAGGTAGATCACTGATTTGTGATTCCCCCATATTGTGCGAATCCTCCTTCAAACTGCGGTACAACCTGCAAATGAACTCTGTTGTGCTGCGGCACGCGTCCATGCTGCCTGCTTCACAGGAAAATCACTGCTCGTGTTGAAGACGACATCCCACAACGTACAGGCAACAACGTTTAACGAACTAAAATAAAATTGACATCATTCAATAGACACAGACAGGCTCACAAAGTGTCGACATCGTGATTGTTGTTGTTGGTTTTACTCTTGCATACAAACAAAAGTGACCTCCTCTTTTCTCCGATGTACAGTAAAACCCCTTATCTTCATGACCCCTATTTCTTCTCGAATCGGTCACAAAGGACATAATCACGGCCACTGAATTTCGCAAAATTAAAGGCTGCGAAAATTAAGGACTCGCCAACATTAAGGGGTTTACAGTACTTCCATGTGTCACATGATGTTAACATTTCAAAGGGGCTGAAGGTATTGGTTTAAGAAAAAAATGGCCTATGCAAAAAATAAAACGCCCTTCTCCAGGTTACGCACGTGAGGTTCTTCTGCACTCCCTATAAGGTGGCAGATTTGTTTCGGCAGAGCTTTTGGTAAAACGGAGTCTTAAAACTAGCTATACCTGGCGTCAACTATTTTGTGCTGCATTGTTAAGGCTAGAGTAGCTTCGCAACAGTGCTTCAGCCCAGCACTGTTGCGAGAGCATGTGGTTTAGTGTTGCATCCGATTTGCATGGTCTAGAGAAACTAGCGCTGACAGAGTTGGAGCATTCCGGAATAATAACACGCCGCTGTGAATTTCTTAAGAGTGGATTCGAGCCAGGCACGTAGCCAGGGGGCGGGGGGAGGGGGCTTGGGGCCCAGACCTCCCCCCCCCACGAAACGAAATCCTGGCTACGTGCCTGATTCAAACAAAGGTAAAAACAATATGTGTACTTACGACGGCCATACTTGCCATACTTGCCTTTCCCAAGCATGATCACTTGTCCCTCGGTAGCATCGTCCAGTAAGAAGCACCAGAAACATGCCCATGAGACGCCGCCCACTCCTGGATTGAATGACGACCCGCCTCAGGTCTTGGAAGAAGATCCGGTACACTGCTTTATGCCAGATGTTGTATCTGGCGGTGCAGGGGCTAAAAGTAGAAATTAACAAATTTATCTGAAGCGATACATTCCAGCATAAACTCTAGGATAGCAGGATTTTTCAGGTCAGTGGTGCGTTTTAATTAAACGCAAATGGTTGGAGCCTAAAAATTTGATTTGCGACCTACAATATTTACAGGCTCTACCAACTCTGAATAAGTGGAACACTTGACATTAAAGATTGGTCTCACCATGACTGTCTACAAACATCCACATAATAATTTCCATGAACCTATGTATTTCAAGAAAATACTTGGTGCGAGCTGTTTAGAAAATCATAACACTTTTTAACACTAATAGAAAGCCTGTAGTGTGCCACAAATTAAGCAGTTTTCACTTCATTATGAAGAGGAATTACACATCTGTGAACTTTCAAACTAGGCCTGCACTGAATTGCTTTCTTAAGTTGAATGTGCTATGCTCTGTTCACTATATAAATCGTTGCAGAGCCGACAATGTGCAAGTTTGTTTTTTATACTTCACATCTCCCGACTGCTGGGCGTGATAGGTACATAAGATTGCTGACACCAACGTAATACAATTATTATTTTAAGAATTTGTTTGGGTATAGCAGGAGCGATGCCATCTGCGGGAAGTTATGTGTGTGAAACCGTCAAAGCTACATCTGCGGGCTTCACATGGTTCACATGTTAATCATGTCTGAAGACTCCTTTTTGTAATTGGAGCTCCATCCAACCCAAGATTTGAATATGCCTTTTGCATTTTAGGCTTACAGTGATGTGATTGGCCTAAGCCATTTTGGCGCACGTTTTGGAGCAACCAAAACAGTGTTTTGGAGCAGCAAATGTGGCCTTTTGAGCAACCAAAACAGTGTTTTGGAGCAGCAAAAGCGGCTTTTGGAGCAGCCAAGACAGTGTTTCGGAGCAACAAAAGTGGATTTTGGAGCAGATATTCTTAGGAAAATAAAAATATTTGTTTCAAGTGCTGTACAAACAAAGGGCACTTTGTGTTGTGCTGTGTTCTGATGTGACGTGTTGTGACGGAACTCGCCGCTTCTGTTTTTACTGCTCAGACATCCCACAAGTGTACAGTGCTGTAGGCATTGCCAAGCAATTTCGAAAAACCGCTTGCCACCGTCTTACTGGTTCCCGACGTGCCAGATTTTCGTCAAAAGTAAGCAAACGTAAAACAATCGAGTTGCAAGCGTCCCAGCTGCTGCCTCAGTCACGCAATCATGTTCGCATGCACGTGAGGCCAACTTCGGCAGACTTGCTGTTGGGCATGCTTCGTCACGCGAGCGCAGACAACGGCTGTCCGATCGAAACCGAAACCATGGTCCTCAGCTCCATCGCTACCTTATCCCCAAAATTGTTCACAAAACGTAACTTTCGAGCATGCGACAAAAACAGTCCAGTGGCGCGTGCTTGCCAGGCCGGCAAACAAGGTACAAGCTAAACACGCAACAAATGAAGAACCTGAGTGCATCGATGCAAGACATTGCGAGCCAGCCTCAAAACGTTCTTGGAGCACTTTGTGCAACGACTGAACTCGAGACAAGCAAGCGTGCTGTGCGGGTTCAGCTTGCAGACATTGCCTTCTTTGCTTTAGCTCACTTCTCTTCACCAACTTTCTTTCACAGCAGATCTTTCACGTACCGAGGTCCCTCTCGAAAGAAGGCCCACCGAGAGGAATCTAGATAAACAATACTTTCACAGAGCAGTTTTTGAATTAAAGATGGATTTTTGTAGTAACGTATCATTTAAACAAGAACAGGAATATTGATGAACATGCGGTGGTACTTAGTTTCATCTTAGAAAGTACCATATCTGCAGTGATGTGGGAACGGCAACATTCGACGTCGCGCGACCGCGGTCACTGAAAGTCACTGACCAAATATAGTTTTCCCACGGCCGTTGCTTCAGCTCCCAAAGTAACTCCTGCCGCGCAAAAACATGGTTTCGTTTCACAGCATGACGGCATAGCTGGTACCCGGCACGCTAGCGTCGGAGCGTCTGCACACATCCGTGTCTATCGCTGAAAATATAAAAGAAGAGACGAGAGACGAGACCCACAAGACGAGAGCGTGAAAAGCGAGATGCCGGGAAAACCATGTAAGACCGGGTGGACAACTTCGTCAGGTGGCCGCTTGCGCCACATATCACACGCCTGCTCAATTACAGTACTCAGTTTAGTTTCGGTTTTGAAAGGCGACCTAAATTGGTCCTTTGGAGCAGGCTCGGCGCAGATTACCCATATTTTGGCGAAATGTAGCAGGATGTAGCAGGGTTTAGCCCTTTGGCGCAGTTTGGCGCAATTGGCGCAGCAATCACATCACTGGGCTTAGTAGTGCTTTTGCTGTTTCAGTTAAGGAATAGGTAAGAAGAATGCTTATTTCGAGTGGCATACCTAACACCTGGTGGCACGAGGACTCCCTGTCGCGACGCTAATCAAAAGTCACTGGCAGGGAGATGCTGCGATGCTTTTGTTGCTGGGATTACCTCCCCCATGGTCCTGGCCAGACCAGAGAAGAAGATTGAGTCCAAGCTTGTGGCCACTAGGATTTCCAGATCTTGAGGCACCCAGGTAGCTGAAAATAAAAACAAATCACACTCAAGTACTTGGCAGAGATACATTACAATGAATAGCATATTCTTGAGTGATCAGCTTGGATGGAACAGCGCGGATGAACAGTCACACTCACATGCACACCAGAAGCAAACAGACTCGCAGCGCTGACTTTCAACTCAGTTCTATATTTCTTCTTCCTCAAATCTTCAACTTCTTCACATTTGCCGTTAATGAGAACAATTTAAATTTTTACACACCAGAGACCAAATAGCCAATACCCATTAACAATTCATAATTAGATAAATCATGCAAAGACAACTAAAAAACACAATATTAAAAAATTGAATTAAAAATTAATTTTTAAAAATAATAAAAATAAAATAAAGCGAAAAATTTCTCATCACTATCGGTGCTTTGATGATATCTCTAGATAATCCAATTCTTTTTTTGACAAAGCTACGGATGATACACTAACACATTGTTTGTCCAATCTGGCTATTTTTTCAGCTTCGATGATCTCCCGTGTCAGCTGATTACCACTTCTGGCTATGACAGTGCAATTACTCAGGTCCGCTGAACACCCGCAATCTCGGCAATGGATACCTAGATTCCCTGATATTACTCGGTTTATGTTATAATGATGCTCTCGTAACCGGTCATTGAGACACCTCCCGGTCTGCCCGATATACTGTTTTCCGCATGAGAGGGGAATGGCATAAACCACCCCTTCAGAGCATGGAACAAAACGGGAGTGGTGCTTTTTGGTACAACCTAAGGTCCTATCGGAGGAAGAATTGACTTTTTTACATAAACTAGAGAGCTTACATGGAGCAGAAAATACTACGTTAACGTTTACGCGGTTGCCTATCTTTTTAAGACCATGAGAAAATTGGTGAATATAAGGCACAACCGCTGGCCTTTGGTTTCTGTCCCTCTTTTTACATTGGATTAAATTGGGATTTTTGATTTTTTGAAGGAGTTTTTCTGCGACAGATATTAATACGTGATTAGGGTATCCCCCTGACAATAGCCTAGCTATCTGCGCGTCAAAGCTGGTTTTTACAGTATGCGGGCATGACTTTGTGATGGCATTTTTAAGGCATAGGTTGACTACACCCCTCTTAACTAATTTGGAGTGGGCCGATTGATAATGGAGGAGTGGCTTTTTCCCCCTCGGAGCATATGTCCAACAAGTATGATGAGAAAGAAAACACAGTCTGAGGTCTAAGAACCTTAGGGACTCTTCAACCGGAAGTTCATGGGTTATGTCCAAAGGATCCAAAGAGTTCTTAAATATCGAGAGGACATTGGACACAGTACTTGAAATGTCGTTGCCATCTGGGGCCAAGAAAATCAAAAATCATCTACGTAGCGGAACACTTTCACCACTTTTGAAGTGTCCAAACGCCTTTGTAGGATGTTGTCCTGATGTGCTAGGTATAGGTCACTAAGACGAGGCGCAATGCAGGATCCAATGCAAACACCTTTCGTTTGTCGGTAGATGTGTCCATCCCACGTGGTGAAAGTGGATTTCAAGTAGACGGTAAGCAATTCAAGAAAACCGCTTTGGGACATTCCTGAAGCATTTTGGAAGGCTATAATGCCGAAAGAGTCAATGCAGGTTTCAATGCACATTAAAAGTCTTTCTTGGGGTATAGCATAATACAAGTCCTTGATGTCGATGGAGAAGGCCTGTAAGTCATTGTTGTTGTGTTCATTTAAGAACTTAATGACTTCATCTGAGTTGCTTAACAAGAAAGGGTCGTCAACTGTCAGCCAGTTTAGCTTCTCTTGTAAAAATAGGGCAACAGTCTTCTGCCAGGTCCCCCTTTCCGACACTATTACTCTTAAGGGACAGTCAGTTTTGTGTGTTTTCGCACTGAACATAATTTGTAGACTCAAATTTTTGCTTCGGTCGATGGTGGAGCAAAGCTTCTTTAAGTCGAGCTTCTCACATATTTTCTTGGCCTCACTTTTTACTCTAACTAACGATACGTCAACGTGGCGGGTGAATACAGAGTCGATCGCAGCTAAGGCTCTTTCTCCAAATGTAGCCTTATGCATAATCACGAAACCTCCTTCTTTGTCTGCCGGTAGGATGGACATCGACTTTTCTTTCAAGTAGGTCTCGACTTTCTTAATTGGCATAGTTGAGCCTGGCTGTCTGTATCTAGTGAGTAGGTCAATGCCTTCAGATATACAACGCTCACTTTCTGATTCTGGCGCCCGCCTGGACACTTGCCTTACCAAAGAGAGGAGCTCCGGTGCCGACTTCGTTGGTTCAACTGCAAACTTTGGTCCAAGGCTGAGAACGTGACGCACATACTCCGGCAGATCGACGTCTCCTACCACGTGCACTGGGTTGCGACAAGATTGCCCTTTTTTGGGAGTAATTGAACGGAGGTGGCGCAACGTGAGACCCCACAAAGTCTCAGTTGATCTTTTTGCGGTGGTCGAAAACTCACGCCATCTTCTTCTACCAATAGGAGGATTCACGTTTTCACACAATTGAAGGTAGAGGCATTCCTTGTAATGTCGGGTCTGTCTGTGCCACTCGGATTGCAGGATCTTGCATATCCTTTTTCCATGGCCCCACGATGGAGCGAAACCACCAAACAGGGCCAGAACTTCCGGTGGTAGCAGCTTGACTCGAGCGCAGTAACCGTAGGTCCGCGCTTGACAGATTGATATGGCGATCAGGATGACAAGGAAGCTAGGATTCAAGGAAGAACTCTTAAATGGGCCCGATGTACTAGAAATGAAGCTTGATAATGTGGATGCTTGGGCAAGTTGGTAACTCATGCTTGGATGGAACAGCGCGGATGAACAGTCACACTCACATGCACACCAGAAGCAAACAGACTCGCAGCGCTGACTTTCAACTCAGTTCTATATTTCTTCTTCCTCAAATCTTCAACTTCTTCACATTTGCCGTTAATGAGAACAATTTAAATTTTTACACACCAGAGACCAAATAGCCAATACCCATTAACAATTCATAATTAGATAAATCATGCAAAGACAACTAAAAAACACAATATTAAAAAATTGAATTAAAAATTAATTTTTAAAAATAATAAATAAAATAAAGCGAAAAATTTCTCATCACTATCGGTGCTTTGATGATATCTCTAGATAATCCAATTCTTTTTTTGACAAAGCTACGGATGATACACTAACACATTGTTTGTCCAATCTGGCTATTTTTTCAGCTTCGATGATCTCCCGTGTCAGCTGATTACCACTTCTGGCTATGACAGTGCAATTACTCAGGTCCGCTGAACACCCGCAATCTCGGCAATGGATACCTAGATTCCCTGATATTACTCGGTTTATGTTATAATGATGCTCTCGTAACCGGTCATTGAGACACCTCCCGGTCTGCCCGATATACTGTTTTCCGCATGAGAGGGGAATGGCATAAACCACCCCTTCAGAGCATGGAACAAAACGGGAGTGGTGCTTTTGGTACAACCTAAGGTCCTATCGGAAGAAGAATTGACTTTACATAAACTGGGTTACATCAGATACTAGCAGTGCGCTCGTACATTAGGACCTAGTACCTAGCACATCAGGACAACATCCTACAAAGGCGTTTGGACACTTCAAAAGTGGTGAAAGTGTTCCGCTACGTAGATGATTTTTTGATTTTCTTGGCCCCAGATGGCAACGACATTTCAAGTACTGTGTCCAATGTCCTCTCGATATTTAAGAACTCTTTGGATCCTTTGGACATAACCCATGAACTTCCGGTTGAAGAGTCCCTAAGGTTCTTAGACCTCAGACTGTGTTTTCTTTCTCATCATACTTGTTGGACATATGCTCCGAGGGGGAAAAAGCCACTCCTCCATTATCAATCGGCCCACTCCAAATTAGTTAAGAGGGGTGTAGTCAACCTATGCCTTAAAAATGCCATCACAAAGTCATGCCCGCATACTGTAAAAACCAGCTTTGACGCGCAGATAGCTAGGCTATTGTCAGGGGGATACCCTAATCACGTATTAATATCTGTCGCAGAAAAACTCCTTCAAAAAATCAAAAATCCCAATTTAATCCAATGTAAAAAGAGGGACAGAAACCAAAGGCCAGCGGTTGTGCCTTATATTCACCAATTTTCTCATGGTCTTAAAAAGATAGGCAACCGCGTAAACGTTAACGTAGTATTTTCTGCTCCATGTAAGCTCTCTAGTTTATGTAAAAAAGTCAATTCTTCCTCCGATAGGACCTTAGGTTGTACCAAAAAGCACCACTCCCGTTTTGTTCCATGCTCTGAAGGGGTGGTTTATGCCATTCCCCTCTCATGCGGAAAACAGTATATCGGGCAGACCGGGAGGTGTCTCAATGACCGGTTACGAGAGCATCATTATAACATAAACCGAGTAATATCAGGGAATCTAGGTATCCATTGCCGAGATTGCGGGTGTTCAGCGGACCTGAGTAATTGCACTGTCATAGCCAGAAGTGGTAATCAGCTGACACGGGAGATCATCGAAGCTGAAAAAATAGCCAGATTGGACAAACAATGTGTTAGTGTATCATCCGTAGCTTTGTCAAAAAAAGAATTGGATTATCTAGAGATATCATCAAAGCACCGATAGTGATGAGAAATTTTTCGCTTTATTTTATTATTATTTTTAAAAATTAATTTTTAATTCAATTTTTTAATATTGTGTTTTTTAGTTGTCTTTGCATGATTTATCTAATTATGAATTGTTAATGGGTATTGGCTATTTGGTCTCTGGTGTGTAAAAATTTAAATTGTTCTCATTAACGGCAAATGTGAAGAAGTTGAAGATTTGAGGAAGAAGAAATATAGAACTGAGTTGAAAGTCAGCGCTGCGAGTCTGTTTGCTTCTGGTGTGCATGTGAGTGTGACTGTTCATCCGCGCTGTTCCATCCAAGCATGAATTACCAACTTGCCCAAGCATCCACATTATCAACCTATATGTGCCTTCGGGAGTTGTTATTAATATGTTTAAATTCAGTTTGCGAGAAGTAATATATTGTTAAATCAACGTATTTAAATAAAATATGCAATAGCATCATACCAAAACCTACAGGTTTACTGCGTTACTTTTATTTTAAAATCGCGTGCAATATGATAAGGGATTTTATATATTCTAAATATTAATTTGTATATCGCTTGCATTTTATTCCTTGAGTAGGATCTGTAAACCGTGATGCCATATCTAACAATAGATTCTGCAACGATTAATAACACTTTTTTGCTTTACAGCAGCGCTGCAGTTTAAATTCGATGAATAATATATGACGATAACTTTTTTCTGTGTAGCGAATGTTATACTTTCTTGTCATTTTTGACAAAATTTTCTCTCATATATTTTTAAATAATTTTCAATATATATTGGGTGAATTCTGACTTTAAGATGCTGATTTAATATTTTTAATATGGATTTCAAAACGCGAAAATAATCTATATGTAATTTCGAATTTGCAATCTCTTTTTAAATTTAATTTGTACAAGCTTGATATATCACTTTGGAACTTTGTTTTCCGTTATTTCTAACGTTTTGTGTGAAAGCACAAAGGGGGCGTCATTGGCGCACTGAAATAACCTTGAAAAAAATTTGTCTTCCAAGGTCAATACTACACGTGTTATCAACAATCGGGTCAACGACGACCCCTGTGGAATACCAGTTTTGATTTACATATTTATCCTGATTTATTTTTATTTATTTTTTACTTTTTATGTTCTATCAAAAATAGCTTTTAAAAAAAGAAAGATGGTCCCCTGAAACTTATGGCATACCACTTTCCAAGCATTATATTTATTTATTTATTTGTTTTGTGGACATTTTTCCGCCGGGGGGGGGGCAGAAATAAAGGCACAAGTTCCTGACGGAGCCTCTTCCCCCCCCCCCCCAAGTTGAGCCGTGGCAGATAAGGTAGGGGTGACATATACAAAAGCAAAGCAACAAAGCAGAACTTATATACATTCTCAGGAAGACGCAATCACAGGATCGCACAAGCCTAGGCAAAACACACCGTCAACAACAATGCAACAAGGCAACAAAGCAGAGTGAGGATTAGATTATACACAAGCAATCAGCTGAAGTAATAAATATTCAAACCGGAAGCGTCAATATCACATTAATAACATCATTAAATATACATGCAGGTATGTCACTAGTAGAAAAATTTTACGAAGAAAAAGGAATGGTCTAAATTTATACATCACGAATGACAAGGTGAAACAAGGAGGAATTGGGGAAACTGAAACGTTTAATGGCGCGAACATGTGTCCAAGAATAAAAAGGGAACAGAAGAAAGCAGAGCGTCGTGGGCGTCGAAGTCGGCTCAACAGCAGAGTCAAACGCTGGGGCGAAACTGGCTCCAGGCTTGCCACGCGGAGCCCCATTTGTACACGCGTGGACTTCTGGAGCAATCAGCGTAGACGTTTCGGCCTGTAGAATATTGTCACCTCAAATTAGCAACATGGTTCTCAGAATTTACCAGAATATTATATTAGAATGAACAAAAATGCGTACCCACGGCCAGGAATCGAATGCTGGCTTTCTGCGTGGAATGATAGCGTCATAACCGTAAGGCCACGGCCGCGCTTCCTACCTGGTCAGCTGCGCGCGCGGCAATATAAACATCACGAATAAAATAATTTCAGAAACCAGAAAAGAAAACGAAAACTTCAAAATGATAATTTAATCGCACCACGAACCACAATCGTTCTGCATTTACTTTCGAATTCATAGAACGTTGCATTATAGTGTATGTTCATTTCTGTAATGTTTAAAATTGTAATTTGAAAAGTTAAAACCTGTCGGCCATAATGGATCTTCTGGCGGGAATTTTTATCTTTGGATTTCGAAGCGTATATGCGCTAACGCCACTAGACCTGTTGCAAAACGTACAGCGCCACGACGGCAGGGAATTTCGGGAACCCTAGGTACAGATCACGCGCTTTCTCGTTGCGCCTCCGCGACTGCGCGCGCGTCGCGGCAGCTACCGTTAGCAGCCATCCCGCCCGTCCGCCGGAACGTCGTGCGTCGTTGGCGGCGTACCTTATCTTTGGCAGCGTAAACGCATCGCGAAAGCTGATTTGAATGCGTTATTGGTCGTAACTTTCCTTCACGACATGCACTGTCACAAAATCCACTTATTTCGCACCGCGACCTTGGCAGGGTTCGACTAGG
This sequence comes from Ixodes ricinus, assembly GCA_037355805.1. Taxonomy (NCBI): domain Eukaryota; kingdom Metazoa; phylum Arthropoda; class Arachnida; order Ixodida; family Ixodidae; genus Ixodes; species Ixodes ricinus. Next base: position 39,275 of record JAZHYW010063216.1, read on the forward strand.
TTCGACAAAGCGTTGGCGGAGCAGACAAAGGCGCGGTGCGGTACAAAGGAGAGAGATACAAAAGGAACACACCCTCTCCTCCGTGCGTTGCTCGGTCTTCCGACGATCCGACTCGGCTACTCGGTTCTGGGGTGCTCGGACGTTGTTGCTATGGTAACCTGCGCCTGCTCGCGTATGCCACGTGGTAGCGGAAGGAAAGACAATGGGAGAGGCGTACAGAGTAGTCCCATTATTCGTCGCGCGGCGAGCGCGGGCTTTCGGGATTTTTACAAAGGGTCTATTGTTATTATGTTGAATTCACAGCGCAAAATGACAAGGAAGGATAGACAAGGGAGAAAGGATAGAGCGCTGACTAACAACTGACGTTTAATGAAAAGGAGAAAGAAGAAAAAGAACCCAAGAATGCTTTTAAAACATGCAAAATGAAACCCGCAAAAACATATGCTATAGCTTGAGTTGGCTGAAAATGAATTGCTAATAATACTAAGGTTTGAGCTGCACGCTTAACTGACTTTTAGGAAACGGTAGAGTCCCTGGACGACGTGCGTAGAAACACTGGTAGATAAAAGAAAGAGGAAGTTTACGTTTAAAATATTCACAGGTGCTAAGGATCGTTAAATATCGCGACTTAAAAAATAAAGTTCTTTTGGTGACAAGGCCACGGACGGCGCGCTTACGCAAGCATCCCCAGTGGACAGAATAACCTGTGCCTCGTAGAGCTCGCGAGTTCGTCGTTCCCCGAAACGTTTCAGGATTTTTGTTTTCCTGAACAAGGCGGAGCACTGGCAGTCCCTGACATGTATGGCAAAGTGGCCTGCTGGCGACGACTTTGGTGAAGCGGCATGTTCTCTTAGACGATCGTTCACACACCTTCCTGTCTGACCCACATACACTTTCCCACAAGTAAACGGTATTTCGTATACCACTGCACATTGGCATTCGACGTATCTTTGTTGATGTTTAACTCCGCACACACCCTGTTGCTGCTGCTTGTTGTTAATTTTCGGACACAACTTTTTTAGTTTGTCCGGTGCAGACAACACGACTTTGACGTTAAACTTCGATGCAACATTCTTAAGGTTGTGGGAAATGCGGTAAATGTATGGAAGCACAGCCGGTCGGATATTTGTGTCCCTTTGTATCTTCTGTCGTCCGCGTGAGGTGATAATGGACTCGGCGACGTCATACAAGATTGAACTTGGATAGCCTGAATCTTGAAGACGCTGCACCTGATCATGAAAGCTTTCCCCCGCTGAATGTACACAAGATTTCTTTAGCGCCGCATTTAGGGAGTTTTTTACAATTCCTCTCTTAATAATCTTCGAATGTGCCGAATCGTATTGCAGGAGGCCTTTCTTGGACCTTGGAGCGTACTTCCAACAAGTATGATGTTCAAAGAAAGACAGCCGTAGATCCAAGAATTGAAGGACGGTGTTCACCGGTAACTCATGCGTGAACTTGAGCCCTTGTCCTTTTTCAAAGAAAGTGGATTGTATGGTGTCAAATATTTGTAATTCATTGTCTGCCGGGCGTTGTGTGAGGAGAACCAGGTAGTCGTCCACGTACCTAAAAATACGGGAAACTTGGCCGATGGGAAGGGCATTAGCTATTGCCCGATCACACTGGGATAGAAAAATATCGCAGAGGACCGGAGCCACGCACGACCCTATACAAATTCCTTTCTTTTGCAAGTAAGTCTTGCCCTCAAACTCAACGACCGTGGCAGAAAGGTAGAATTGCAAAAGTTCTAGAAATGATTCTTCCGAAATTCCACATTCGTTTTGAAAGGACGTGGTTCCCTTTGCCTCAATGCACTCTTGGACAGGCTGCAAATAATTTTGAATGTGGGATCGAATAAAACAGGTCTTCCACATCGAGCGAAAATCCGTACCTGACTGTCGATGTATCCTGCTGAAGGTACTGTATAACCTCCTCGGAGTTTGGTATCAGAAATGGATCATTCAGTACGAGGTTAGAAAGGTGACGGAGTAAGTAGCGTGACATCAGCCCTTGCCATGATCCCTTTTCAGTGACAACGACCCGAAAAGGACAACCGTCCTTGTGGGTTTTGGCTGTGAAAAACATGTCTAAATGATCTTTCTTTGTAGTCGATATCAGCTTCTTCATCTGCATCAACTCAAGCCTGGTGCACAGTTGGAGCGCCATGGCCTTCACCTTCTTGGTTTTGACTTCTAGATGGTTGAAGTTCTTGTCTATGGCTACTCCTGCTTTTTCCAGGTAGTCTGTCCTTGATATAACCACAAAGCCCCCTTCTTTATCAGACACCAGCAGGTTTAAGTCGTTTGCGATGAAGTATTCAACTAAACGTGACATGTTCATCTTTCTTTGACTACCATCTGGCATAGATCGCAAAAGCACGTCGACACTGTCCTCAATACATCGGGTTCTTTCACTTTCGTGAGCCTTATTAGCTATGTCATGGATGTTAGACAACAGCTGCACTCCCTGGCGTTTTGGAGCTGTGCAAAATTTCGGTCCTTTTTCAAGTATCTTGCTTAATTCTACGGGTAGAATAGCATCTCCCACCAAGGTCACTCTTTCTCCTTTGCGTTTGGTGTTTTGTACTCGGAGGCCTTTTATGTGTGGTACATAAGACGACCACAAGAATTCCGTCGCCCTACTTGCTGCATCCAGGAAGGACCTGTGTCGTCGCCCTTGGCCACCGCCAGGATCCCCACCACCAGCAAGCACCCAGAGGCACGTTCGGTAGTACCGTACTTGCCTCCACAGCTCAGCGCGGACGATCTTGCATATCCTCCTGGCATGATGCTGGGATGGTCTTGCTGAGCCGAACACACCTTGTAGGTCCGGTGGAACTGCACCGTATCTGATAGCGACAGAATAGAATCTTGCCTTGCATGTTGAGATGGCGATCAGGTTGATATAAAAAGAAACATAGTCTATCGGAGAAACACACGGAAAAGGGCCCATTGAAGAAGAAAGAAACTGCATCACGATCATCTGGTGGGCTAGTTGGTTGATCATTATGTTGAATTCACAGCGCAAAATGACAAGGAAGGATAGACAAGGGAGACAGGATAGAGCGCTGACTAACAACTGACGTTTAATGAAAAGGAGAAAGAGGAAAAAGAACCCAAGAATGCTTTTAAAACATGCGAAATGAAACCCGCAAAAACATATGCTATAGCTTGAGTTGGCTGAAAATGAATTGCTAATAATACTAAGGTTTGAGCTGCACGCTTAACTGACTTTTAGGAAACGATAGAGTCCCTGGACGACGTGCGTAGAAACTCTGGTAGATAAAAGAAAGAGGAAGTTTACGTTTAAAATATTCACAGGTGCTAAGGATCGTTAAATATCGCGACTTAAAAAATAAAGTTCTTTTGGTGACAAGGCCACGGACGGCGCGCTTACGCAGGCATCCCCAGTGGACAGAATAACCTGTGCCTCGTAGAGCTCGCGAGTTCGTCGTTCCCCGAAACGTTTCAGGATTTTTGTTTTCCTGAACAAGGCGGAGCACTGGCAGTCCCTGACATGTATGGCAAAGTGGCCTGCTGGCGACGACTTTAGTGAAGCGGCATGTTCTCTTAGACGATCGTTCACACACCTTCCTGTCTGACCCACATACACTTTCCCACAAGTGAACGGTATTTCGTATACCACTGCACATTGGCATTCGACGTATCTTTGTTGATGTTTAACTCCGCACACACCCTGTTGCTGCTGCTTGTTGTTAATTTTCGGACACAACTTTTTTAGTTTGTCCGGTGCAGACAACACGACTTTGACGTTAAACTTCGATGCAACTTTCTTAAGGTTGTGGGAAATACGGTGAATGTATGGAAGCACAGCCGGTCGGATATTTGTGTCCCTTTGTATCTTCTGTCGTCCGCGTGAGGTGATAATGGACTCAGCGACGTCATACAAGATTGAACTTGGATAGCCTGAATCTTGAAGACGCTGCACCTGATCATGAAAGCTTTCCCCCGCTGAATGTACACAAGATTTCTTTAGCGCCGCATTTAGGGAGTTTTTTACAATTCCTCTCTTAATAATCTTCGAATGTGCCGAATCGTATTGCAGGAGGCCTTTCTTGGACCTTGGAGCGTACTTCCAACAAGTATGATGTTCAAAGAAAGACAGCCGTAGATCCAAGAATTGAAGGACGGTGTTCACCGGTAGCTCATGCGTGAACTTGAGCCCTTGTCCTTTTTCAAAGAAGGTGGATTGTATGGTGTCAAAGATTTGTAATTCATTGTCTGCCGGGCGTTGTGTGAGGAGAACCAGGTAGTCGTCCACGTACCTAAAAATACGGGAAACTTGGCCGATGGGAAGGGCATTAGCTATTGCCCGATCACACTGTGATAGAAAAATATCGCAGAGGACCGGAGCCACGCACGACCCTATACAAATTCCTTTCTTTTGCAAGTAAGTCTTGCCGTCAAACTCAACGACCGTGGCAGAAAGGTAGAATTGCAAAAGTTCTAGAAATGATTCTTCCGAAATTCCACATTCGTTTTGAAAGGACGTGGTTCCCTTTGCCTCAATGCACTCTTGGACAGCTGCAAATAATTTTGAATGTGGGATCGAATAAAACAGGTCTTCCACATCGAGCGAAAATCCGTACCTGACTGTCGATGTATCCTGCTGAAGGTACTGTATAACCTCCTCGGAGTTTGGTATCAGAAATGGATCATTCAGTACGAGGTTAGAAAGGTGACGGAGTAAGTAGCGTGACATCAGCCCTTGCCATGATCCCTTTTCAGTGACAACGACCCGAAAAGGACAACGGTCCTTGTGGACTTTTGGCAGCGGCGGCAGCGGACGGCTCTCGTGACTCTAACTTCTGCCGGCGCTACTGCCAGCTGACCGCGACTGGCGGTGTGCTGAGCCTGCCTGGAAAACTGCAAGCGTCTAGATCCGCCTCATTTTCATCGACATTACACCGTGACGCTGAGCCTGCCTTGAACGCTGCGAAGCCTGCGGTTCTGCCGCAGTTTCGCCAGCGTTGCAAGTCATCAACGGTGACTCGCCATCGTTACAACGCATGTTTCTTCGGTTGAATTTCGTGGAGGCTATGGCAGCGCCACAGTCGGTTGTGCGATAAAGAGGGCCGTCAGCGGACACACGGAGCGTCACGCTGGCAGCGGCGGCGGCGCGGATGGCACACTGGACTCTAACTTCTTG
>JAZHYW010063222.1:0-19436 GCA_037355805.1 Ixodes ricinus
TTGAGGCCTGACCTTACTTCTTGTCGCAATTACTGGGTCTAGGGCAGACTTGCACCGTACGCATTACAAGTAATCAAATTACTTGTAATCGATTACTTTTTGGAGTAATTTTGGAATCAGTTGATTACTTTTATTAGACAGTAATCACAAGAGTAACCTGATTACTTTTGGAGTAATAAAAATTACTTCTAACCGTTACCTATTTTTTGACAGAAACCCCCCCCCCCCCCCCCCCCCCCTGCACACATCTTTTGTTTTTGTGAAGTGACAAAAATGAAATTTGCTTCTTTTTCCGAACGGAAAAAATAAATATTTTGCAGGAGCTGTAGGAAATGAGGTCAAACCCTTTGTATGTACAGTTTCTGTGGAATGTCCGTTTGTTTTTCGCGCTGGGACTGGGAGTGGGAAGACCCAGGAAGCCTCAGTGCGTGAAACAGGCCATTCAGGGCGAAGTTTGAGGGAGCAGAATGCCCCCTCACGCACACACACACACGAAATAAAAAAAAACGAAAAAAATCCTGCTTACGGTATTTATTCGCAGCCCGTAGGTGAACCAAAACCGAAGAATGTCTAAAGCGGATGCAAAATATAACAAAGCCAGTTCAAATATTTACCTATTTCCCCTACGTGGTCTTTGTGACAAGCAAGGTTTCGAGTTGAGAAGTGGTCGGGGCGATCTCTTCCGCTAATGGATATTACACATGATCCGTTTCAAACCCTGGAGCTGCTGCTCTTTTGTATAACATGCGAGTTCAACCACATGTGAATAATAAAATGAGGGACGCAAATTTTGAGCGACAACCCTTCTAGAACCCCTATGCTCCCCCCAACTGGCGAACGCCCAAATCATTAAACTTCTTCAAACGAATTCTATGCTTGTGTCCGCATTGTGAAGGTGCAACGACCATGAAGAGGGAACCCGTTTTTTCTTCTTCAATACATGTGAAAATGGGAAATATAGGTTGGAAGTAGTTCATTGTTATCAGCGCGTAAAGATGTAAGTCTTCACACAATAAAGTAATCGGAAAAGCAACGGTTACTTCTTAAAGTAATGTCCAAATGCTTTTGCTGTCAAGTAATCAAGTAATCTAATCGAATACTTTTAGCCAATAGTAATAGTAATTGTAATCGATTACTTTTTTAGTAACGTGTACAAGACTGGTCTAGGGAACCTTCATGCGTGCTTTGCTAGGGTGATGCCACCCTTTGTAATACCACTCACCGACAAACCAGCAGCCATTTCGGTTCTCGGCGATAATCCGTGGGGCTTATAAACCTCCGCGGAAACAAGCACCTTATCTCACAAGTTCGGAGCAGCGTTGTGGAAACCACGGAGGGAGGATTAGCATTTTCCCCCTCGGCAATGGACACAAAGGCCACTTTCCGGCGCACGTGGAAACAATGAGCAACAAAATGGCGGTGGAAGAGGCTGTGGGAAAGGGAAACAGGCAGTTGGCATCACTCTATGCGAAGCGCACATGAAGGCGCTCTATCTGGGTCAACGTATGGTCTACAGACTGCTGTCGTTTGAACGAGCAGTAGACAGCAAGCAGAAACATTTGAAAGAGCAGAGTACAGTTTTAACGATCAGGTAGCCGTTTGAATTTGAAGACGCACTGGACCTAGTCCGCAGGTGGTCCGCACAACTTGGCGGCTTTCCTGCGTTCATGTTGGAACAAAACAAATAAATCTGACAATCACAAGTATCCGTGAATTCAACCCAAAGTGCTTTCCGCACAAGCAATCGTGGTCCGACGACGTCCGGTTTTTATTTTTCACGGCACCTATCAACGTTCTCGGAAGAACCGAGCAGGCAGAACATACATGAAGGCTGACCTTCAAACCTTTCCCGACTCCTTTGGTACAGCTCCAGTCATGGCGTTTTGACGAGAAGGCAGGTTTTTGTCCGGTTTCTTTCAATACAACACAAAAATGCACGCCCCACATGCTCACTTCCGCCCACAGCCCCAGACCGGAAGTACGCCCGACGCTCCACCACCGCGCCATGACGTAGCAGAGTTGCGAGATTCGTGAGCTGATTTTGCGTTCTTTACACTTCATAGGCCTCTGGGCTTCCTGTAGACTGGGTATACTATATATATATATATATATATATATATATATATATATATATATATATATTATACAACAGAACGGGGAGTTTGTGCCGGCAGGTCAATCTGGGATACGTGTAAAATTAAGCTCTTCCCTATATTATGGGGGATTTTATTACGCACTTTGTCAGTTTGGTTGGCTGTCTGCCCTACTTTGCCTTCTCAACTAAATTTCAAATTTCCATTTTGTCCCGTAGCGTCGGAAGTCATCGATTCCAGCTAGTTCGAGTCACCACTTTCGCTTTGGTGCTTCGCTGGATCACGACGTAAACGCGCAAAACCTTGTTAAAAGCACACACACAAAAAAAGTATGTTGAAAAACTTATTTGCGTTTGCCTCGGCCTTTTTACCCCTAGTTGAGCTATTGTAACGCTTTAGGTTCTTAAAGTTGGTTGGCTTTCTTTCATTCGCGACTCCAGCAAAACGGACGCTACCAAGCGGGAAAACCAGGAACCAGCCAGAACAGGTCGGTTTGCTCCTCTCCACGTCCCTGGCGGCTTTCGCGGACACGCTGGTCGGCGCGGTGGCGAACAATGTAATTTGACGAAGGTCCGAATATTTCTTAAGTTTGCCTGAGTGTTCATTAGTATGGTGAAGCCTCAGTAGATTGCTCTTCCATCACGTATTAGAAAGCCCCGTTTACATTCCACAACACACGGTCGCGCTTTCGATTTCTTGGATGGGGAGGAATCACAGAAAAACGTTTTGATTTCTTTTCTGTCTCGAATCACATTAAAAGTGACGACTACTTGGTAACTGATAAGTGGTTTCTTTATAAGGATATCGAACAGTGGACTGAGGACGACAGACGAGGTGTTTCACTGAGGGGAACAATTCCAATGTTGCAATCAAGTGAATGGGAAGGTTCGATAGCTGCTTTTCTTGAGTTGGGTTTGTGTTCGATTAGCTTCAGGATTGATCCACCCACGCCGGTCGGTGCGTTGACCTTTCATCTCGGCTGCTTTTCGCCGAAAAAGCCTCTCGACCACACCGAAGAGTCGGCTGATTTCGCAATTACTTGGATTCCGAAAACCTGCACGCTGCATACGATTAATGAGGGAAATCGTGTTTTGCAAAGCGGGGGACGCGTCTCGCAAAGTTTGAAGCTTTTCACGACATTATGATCTATGGCGCCTCCAATATTTATATTATACACCGTCGAAGCCGCTGGCAATATACGTCTATATTGCCTATGTTGCCCGGCCACAAAAACAAAAAGAAAAAGAAAGAAAGAAAAAGATACTAAATTTTTCGTTTAGGTTTTGAAGTCAAGTTCAATGCAGATGGGTTCTGCATGAATCTCTGATGAAGACTCTTAAGTTTGTCCGCACTCGTCTCCGTGCTGCCGGTTAGAACTATTTGACTGAGTTTAAGTAGTATCTCTCTGTCTGTCAAATATACTTTTATTCAGCAGTTCACCCAATAGCTAGTCAACTAAGCTCATATTTGAACCCGAAGAATATCCTAATATCGCTTTAGTGGGACATATTACTAATATAATACATAACCCGCATATTCGTCAAAATGACTTCTCGATTGCTACTAAAACCTGAATTGAAATACGAGTATCAGCCGCTGAGTGGGGCTCCAGCGGGTTAACATGCTGCTTAATTTTCGTAATTTTCGTTGACCGAGCAGACGACTGGAGCTGTTTCTTAGGAGCTGTGCAAGCGATTTTAACGTTGAAGGAATTTGCATCTTCTACTTTTTTGACATTGTTTATCTTCTTGCAGGACAGAAATTACATCTCCTTCCTTCGAAATGTTGTGATTCCGCCACTGTAATCGCGAGGCGGAAAATTATGATATTTCCTGACCTGCGGCCAGCGGCGGCCATGAGAACCACGTGGCATGACGTCAATGAGGGGACTTGCAAAAAGATTGAAGTTGTGCAAATACCTGCTCGATAAAAGCTAATTTTTCTCGAAATCTCGTCATTCCAACGTAAATATATATGCCTGAAAAAACCTTTGTATCATCGACAAAACTTTTAATATACGTAGTTTTAGTGGCGCCATCTGTCTGAGGTCAAGAAAAAACGTCCGTTCTATCTGCTGCCGAACAGCGGCTGAAACCGGAGGGGGACGGGGGCAGAGCGGGACGGGGATAGCCGGACGTGCTGGCCAGACCCGGATGAGACTTTCTCCTTTCGCCATGTTGATCCCACCAGAGCCTTTTATACTGGGGAGTTCGGCGGTCTATTGATTTAGCCGCCAGTCTGGCAGCACTGATCAAACAGTCTGGCAACTGTGCGCATCGCGTCCCGAGTTTCGTCGTCCGCCATGATGTGCCTTGCCGTCTCGAGCCGGCAGCCGGCCCACTAGCGTGGAGCGAGAGACGACGGTGAAAATGATCGTTCTGCGCTCTGCGAGACGTTAGAAGAAACGTAATGGGGTGCTGTAGTGCCGTTGGGTGCTCGAACAGCGCGAAAAAAGGTTCAGGATGTACCGGTTCCCGCAAGGAAAAGAAAACCGCACAAGGCACAAGATCCGGGAGGCCAAAACGAAGAGGGCTAAGTGAAAGCCGACTTCGAGTTCTCGATTGTGCGAGGTAATTTTATAATTAACTTATTTTGTGAGTTAAACGCGTTTTATTTTGACTGAGACTGTGCAGCGACTTGATGCGGCAGCGGTGAGAGTGTCCGTTGATCACGAAGCTGTTTCCTGCCGCGCGAGACCTGATACTTGCGAGCGGCCTAGCTTGCATGAACTTTGAACTGTGTGTACTGCATTTCAGTGTAAGTGCGAACGGAGCCGATCGCTGCAAGCGCGTGCACGTCGCGATGAACGACGAGTGCACTGTACCATAGTGCACGCGCTCCGTCGGCACGTTCAAAGCATGCAGCTCGCTCCCCTCGTAGCTTTCTACGCTTAAGTGTTTAGAAGCGGCCACGCAGCTCCGCTTCGCCGTCTCGCAAGCGCTTTTGTTTTGCCAGCGATACCTTTATTTTTGATTTTTTTTAATACGCTGTAACAAATAATTATTTGTCATGTTTTTTTGTTTTTTTTAGGTGCTCTTCACAGACAGTGAATTCGAAAACGGATGTCGCAATCGCAAAAGCTCAGGCGTCACACGATGCCGACGCTGCTTCTTCACAGCAAACCAAACAATGTCAGAAAACCCCCAAAAGACCGGCAGGTGAAGAAGCACGGCAGGAAAATCACGATCGGTCCGCCGTATTCGCCGCAGTCGGAGAGCGATCTAGACAATCAAACTTGCCCACTGAAAAAGGCGCACAAGGCCGCTGAGCTGTGTCGGACGTCAGGCGTTTTTGAGCGATTCCCCATTTATAAATAAGTGCCGTTCGTAAATGGGCGGTTTCTTTGCTAATTCTTACACGAATAAAGCACCGAATAACGAAATGCTTGTTTTCCAACTCTCTCCTTATGCCAACAAAAGCGCGAGACGGCAAAACCTACACGCGTATAGATCGCATGTCAATGGGGACCCACTTGCCGGGAGGCACATCATGGCGGAAGCGGAACCCGCTGAATCCGCTAAACCTAGCGGGCCGTGAGCCCTCCCACCGCCAAACTCTCCCAGCATAAAAGTCTTGGATCGCACGCTGCGAAAGCACGTGGTCACGTGGTCGCGAGCGGGTGAGTTCTTGCTGCTCACGGATGGCTCTAGAGAGAGAGCTTCACCGCAACCCCGCGCGTCCCATTGACGTCACAGCGCACGTGACTCGGAAGATGGTGAAGGAGTTGAGAAGTGCCGAAAACACTCAATCTTTGTCCATTTTTAAAATAAAACTAGGGCATGCAGACAAAGCGGTTTTTTATTCTTTACTTCAGAAAGGACGAGACACCAACTCCCATATTATTTAAGCAAAACACTGAAATTGTTTTACAGCTCCGTTAAACGCGGATACGCAGAAAAGCTCGATTGTGGACAGATAAGTCGCATGGTCGCGGCATGCGAGTAGCATGAAAATTACTCTTGGTGGAGCAATTTGCAGTCATCGCGGCTTTCCTTAGCTGATAAAAACTGATTAGAGTCTGTTATCGTCTCTCCGAAGTCCATAGTTTCGGTTTTGAACGATATCTCCGAAACAAAATATTTACATGAAAAACAAAGCACCGGAAAAAAACACTATGCTCTGCAGCGCATGCGCACCGGCTACACATAACCGTCGCAGTTCAAATACCTAGGTAAAACATTGCATTAAACAAAAGAAAATTCTGGTAAATTGAATGCGCCACCGCATTCAATTTAGCCGGTGGCCGCCGGCCCGGCCGGCTAAATTGTCGCCTGGCCGGACCGCCTCGGCCGGACCGCCTGTGTCCGGCCGACCGGACCGCCTGTGTCGGCTCGGTTAGGCCGCCTGAACGGCGGCTCGGCCGGGCCGTTCAGGCGGCCCGGCCGAGCCGACACGACCTGTTCCCAGCCGCCATGTTTGCTTCGTGGTGGCGCCCCCTTATAGGTCGCTGGAGTCGCGAATAAGATGCTCTGCTCAATCCCATCCTTTAGTCCCGACGACACGAGGTCAGTACAACTATGAAGTGTTTCGTCGCGTAAAACGGTAACACGTTTTCAAGTCCCGTCTCAGGCGCCGCCATCTTGCTCAGTGGTGCGCTGCTGGCCGCGTGGCCATAATCCTATTTGGACGCCTTAGTAGGGTGGCTAGAGAGTTGGGTGTGTCGAGCGCGCCGGCTCTCCCATGCATCGCCGCGGCCGGTTTTGAAAATCACCGTCAGGGGCGCTCTAGTCAGCGTGTATGCTAGGCGCGCGCAGCTGGCGCAGGGATTTCCGTGCGGCAAGGCGGGTAGCGACGGGTTCACGCCCGCTTTCACCTGTTCTTCAGCGCTCGTGTGAGTTTATTTCAACCGTTCCTGCATTACCGTCCGTCAGGTGACACGCCGAGAGCATGGACGTTGCCTCGTCAACTCCGGCGTAAAGAAAAAGCAGAGAGCGAAGCACTGCTTCGTCCCAGGATGCACGACAGGCTACAGGTCTGCAAAAGAAAACACACGTTGTTCGCCGTCCCGAAGGACCCAGTCCTCTTCTCTCAATGGGACAGGAATATTCCGAGGGGAGACGCGCATCTTCAGGAAAACTCCGCGGTGTGCGCACTTCACTTCGACGAGCGGTACATCGAGCGACACTTGTCTGAAGTATCGCTCGATCCGTTCGAGATATGGCTGTATGAATTATGTTTTGGGGTTCGTAGCGTCCTGCTAAACACGTCTGCGGCCTTATTTTCTGAAATCCAAATTTCGGTTCAGCATAGGGTGACCATATTCCTCAAGGTAGAAAACGGGACATCCCAGCGCCCGGGGGGGGGGGGGGGGGGGTAACTAAAGATTGAGATTGGGAGAAAAAATTTAATGCAAGAACTGATATTTCAAAACGTTAACGTACTACATGCGTGTTGTATTCAGTAACTAAAAAAAAATATTTCTACACACGAGTCTTCGCGACAGAAAAAAGTGTTTGTGGGCAAGAACAGTTCTCTAAATTTTACTGGGTAAATATTTTAAAGTACCTACGGTTATTTTTATAAAATATACTTGTAACGAGTAGGCATAGTTTCGGTTTGCTTCAACTCGCTTTGTGCCAATTTAGAAACTATGCGCTCCTGTGAAAACGGGACATGATTCCTTATTGCGACAAAAAGACGGGACGGCAGAAGCGGACCTCAAAAACGGGACGGTCCCGGCCAAAACGGGCTGGCCTTTCGCACAGAGTTTTCTGCTCTTTACACCATGGACTCTCCATAACCTAATTTGCGTCGCAATGTCACACTGGTGTCCACTTTTGTTGGTGGCAATTTTTATGCAACAACATGAAAATCTAGCGGAGGTGTCATCATTGGACTGTTCGGCGTGCCTGGGTATTCAAGAAGTTATATTAGGCTAGGCTAAAATATGCTTCCTTAGACTCAGACTGTTTCTGTCCTTCGTTTGAAGTTAAGTGACCAAAATGCGACGGTATCTAATAATTGTTTGCGGTACTGTCATTCTTGTCCTGATTAGGCTCCAAAACAGAACGCTGACTGCAAGATATGCCTTTCCATGGTACCCTGATAGACTATGTTCATTCTCAGAATGCTTGTGGTTCTTGTAAATGGCTGTAAAGATCCTCGCTGTTCTTCGATCCTGTGTTCCTATACCTATGTCCTGCCTAAAACAGTGTGATTCCGACAATCAAACTGCACTCATCTGGTGAGGAGGCACAATCTTTTTGGATCAATCGAAAATATGCCTTTACTCATTGAAGACAAATACCATCACTACTGGTTTGTAGGTACCCTTAGGTTTGCTCTAGAGGCAGCCTTGAAGACCTGTTTACGCATGCAGCCGAGAATACCCAGGACAGCCTTACGATGTTCAGTAGTGTGCGATTATAGTGTGGAAAAGACGGTACACAAGAGAAAGATATATTTGTTACCATGTGGAAGATCATATGCCATAAACCATTTTTATGGGGGTTAGCACAAAAGTAATGCTTCTTGATTTTTCTCGAGAACTTTTAATTGCCAGTTACTACAATTACATTGCCTATTCCTAAATCTTTCGTTAAGGAATGGTTCATGTAACATGTATAATATGTTACTTCACTCACTCTCTTTTAAAATCAATTTTGTATTTCATTGCTAGTTTTCCACGTTGAATAAAAATGTGAAGTGCCAGAAATGCATTGTTTGCTTTGTGTCATGAGTGATGACAACTTTTCGCGTTGTCTCTCCCCAGCCATGTCTGCTCTTGAATCGCAGGAGAATTGCACCAGAAATGTCCAGTGTCCTTGGACATATTTTAATGTTAAAGTGCCTGCGCGGTTCAGCGTCGATTCATTTGATAGACGTGACGCAGCGGCTTGAAACGCGAAATTTCGTCACGGCTGCTGATACCTCGGCGGACGTTTCACGTCTTTCGAAAGCGTAGTACACGAAAGCAAATAAAAAAAATTCCCTATTTTTCCATATTACCTCGGAATCGTCGTCTCCGTTATTTAACTCGTGAACGCGCAGAACGTTGCGGTGAGAATAGAACGACTTCAAGTGCGCATTTACCTTCGTCGGCGCTCCAAAATCGGGTCGACTATCGAATCCAGGTTTATCAGACTTTCATTATGCCACGCCAATCTATTCTGTAAAAGAACAAAGCCGACAAGTGGCCGGGAAAAGGTCCGCACGCAGCGCATTTCGGCCCCAGCGCAGCCAAAACGCCGCTGACACCGCGGTCGGATAGCATACAGGCCTTCCGAGGCGCCTCCTGGCGACAGATTTCCTTTCGGTGCCGCGCGCCGGCCGCCGCTCGACACACCCAACTCTCTAGCCACCATAGCCTTGGCAAGGCTTCGTAATCGGATTATGATCGCCTCCAAGCGCACGCCAACCGAGCAAGATGGCGGCGCCCTGAAGTCAGACTTGCAGACGTGTATACACCTCCTAACTGTTTCGGCATGGATTAAAAACACTCCCCAACTCTCGTCCAGTTTAAAATAAACAACAAAAAAACAGTAAAAAAACAATTGCAACCGACAATAGTAATTGAAAGAAAAAAAACGCAAAATAATAAAGTAACGGGGCAAAAATATTTTTTTAAAGCTCGCCTAAATTTGCAGTTATACCCAGTTATACCGCTAATGCGTCGTACAAGGACAGTCTGGAGATCGCTTTCTTTTGAACTCATTTTTTGTACCTTTTTCCCAAGGCGCGCTCTCTTGTTTGAGGGTCACAGTGGTCACAATGCCAAAACTGTCTGTACGTAGACATTTCAGAAAGCATACAGACGCATGAAGCGAACATGCTCCGAACACGTCCGTGGATAATTCCTGCATTATGTCTGCGGAGCTAGGGAGAAACTCCGCGTCTTTTCTATGATGTATGGGCAGTGCGACTGCAGCTTTAAAACCGGGGTCACACTGCTTATACACCGTACAAGAGACAGTCTGCCAAACAGATTCGAACGCGAGTCAACGCGAGATTCGTGCTTCGAATGCCGCATGGCAAGGAGTTCAACGAGGAAACTTGGCAATCGGCATTCGAACCACGGATATTGCGGCGACTCGTATTTGCAGACTGCCTTTTTGTATGATGTCCGAGCAGCGCGACCAGCCCGGCTTAGAGACAATCTGTCGAGAAGATGTCTCTGGGTTTTGAAATATTTTTGAAATATGTTTATTCCGGTTTTTTTGTTTCTTCATTCGACCTCTTTTTTTCTTTTGTAAACTATTTTTATCTCAATTTTGAGTTTTCTGACATGACGTATTTTCTCTCCGTTGGTGCCTGCCGGCATTTCTGTTTAGTAAAGCGTGAGGTATTTATCAGTTGTGAGCGTCATTTGAGTACGCACAGAGGCTTGGACGTTAGAGGGTTTCGATGAATTCACGAGCTTACAACCGGCGCGATGGAATTGGAAGGGTGGGATGGGGCTTTTCAAATTCATCTTTCGGCTTGTGCCGATTAAATTGTATTTGTATTTTATTGCCTGTGAGGAAAATAAAAAAAAAAGAAGCAGCTCCGCCATACACGCTACCTAATTTCGAGAGCAGGGCTCTGCCGAACTCTAAAAGAACTTGTTGTTGGGCTAGTTGGTGTTGAATGTATTGAACCATGGTTAAAAGCGCTAAAAAAAACGTACACAAGATAGTTTTAGTTTGTCTTCTATCTTGTGTACGTCTTTTTAGCGCTTTTAACCATGGTTCAATACTGCCGAGCTTGTTTAGAGGCGTAAAAAAAGGATCTCTCCGGATTCGATAACGTTTCATCGCATTAAAAGCGAATGCGAAAATAGAAAAAAAAACAAAAAAAACAACAAACAAACAAACAAACATAGAATAGCATAAAATAAAAAGACAAAATATTCGCGCATAAAACATTTATGAGGTGCTAAAATACGCGTAACGCACTCTTGACGACGGAATTGAGTTCCCGAGTTTACGACCGTCTATGCCCCTAGGCGCTGCCATAAACGCGTATTCAAATGCCCGCACGGCGCAGTCTCATTGAACCGCGACTCGTACGAGAAAGATTATTAAAACAACAAGAAAGCAGAAAAAATGTTCACAAAAAGTGAGCTTCGGGTCGTTTCACGCTGACGATCAGGATGAGTCCGCTTAGAAATTGGCGACTCCAGCAAAACCACTGACCTGGACGGAGCACGTCCTTTTGGCGACTTCTGCTCGTCTCTTGTGGCTTCCGGGATTACATGTTGTCGGTGCGTTTGCGCGATAGGACAGTTGTGCCGGTGACTTTCTGTCGTAACTGTGGCATCAGCTTGTTCTTAGGTTGCTCTGCACGCAGCCTACGCAAGCGCGTGAACCAGACATTCCGCGTTTGTCAACCTTCATCAGCACCGTGGAAGAACCGAATAGGCAGTCCTGTCATCGCTTCTTCGAAGAAAGTCAAAATCTCTGGAAGCTCGCTTACGCTGCAGGTTGAAAACGTGAAGCATAAGAAGCGAGGCAAATCATTTTGAGTCCAATGGTCGTTTTGCTGATTCCCCAGCGCTGTACGTAATTGAGCTGACACATGGCACGGCACGACCTGTATTAGACCGCCATATTTGCCCGATAGTGGCGTCCTCTATGCGGTGTGCAAGTTGGTCTGCCTCTTTGCACGGGTTGTGGTGGTGACGTCGGGCGCTGAGCTCTGACTGACTGATTGAAGGATAGTGGGTAGACCTTTGGGGTCTACCCACTATCCTTCGATCAGAGCCAATCAGAGCTCGGCGTTCTGACGTCACCACCACAACCCGTGCAAAAGTAGCAGATCAACTTGCACCCGCGCATAGGTGCAGCTGGAGTCGGGAATCGAAACTTTCTCGTACACCGTTTCACGTTGAGTTGGTCAGCAGCCAACGCTAGGATTGGACGGAGCCAGTCACAGCGGCTGCTAAAGAGTACCGTCACAGTGTTCGTAGCCTCTTTTGGTTTGCACCGGCTAAACCAAACACGCACAGAAAAAAGGGGGACAGGATTACAGCGCATCCCGTTTGCGAGATTGGTTTATCCTGTGAAAGCAAAAGGATCAAAGCTGACGAGCGCCATGACTATGCACTTTTGATTCTGCTTGATTGGCTCCACCGGGTCGGCGTATACCGTTTATTACGTCTGAACTGAACTCCTCAAAAACAGGGACAAGAGGAAGAGAAAGACAACACGTTGGCGTACTCGTAACTGAAAATTTAATTTGAAAAACAAAGAAAACGAAAATACACACCTTTATCAACGAGGTAGTGGGGCTTAGAGCGATAAACTGGTATCCCGTTCACCAGGCAAAAGTGATCCCGCCCCTGGCTGCCGCCATGTTGTACAAGTTTGACCACTAGACACGTGACCGTATCAAATTGTGAGTCTTCCACGCAACACTGTGCCGAATTTGTGTTGCGATCGCTGCAAAAAAACATGAGAAACTTTTTTTTTGTTCAGTAGTGTTGGCCTAGAGACCACTGCTTAGCTCCGATAAAAACCGAAAACACAGCACCGCGGCTGACGGCATCTAGCGGAGGCATTGCGAAAGCTGTCCGAGTTTTTGCTCGTAAAATGGCATTTCTGACCTAAAACAACAACAAAAAAAAAAACCTATAAGTTATGTCGTCGGCAGGGATTTCCCTGAGACTCCCCCTAGGGGGTGTGTGGACCCCCCCTCGTTTTTCCGAAGGCACTCGCTTAATTCACAACGACTCCTATGTTCGCCCAATGCCCCCCCCCCCCCCCCCCCCCTTAGCCCCCCTCCCCCCAAAAAAAAAAAGTGGGCACCCCCTTGATTTCAATTCCGGGGAAACCCCTGGTCGTCGGTACTGTTATTAAAGATCGATAATTAACTTTTTCGCGCGGTACTTCGTTCAAATCTAGACGTAAAACTATGAGGTCACGTGTCTAGTGGCCAGAAATGTGCAACTTGGTGGCAGCTGATTGGGAGTCACTTTCTGCTGCCAGTTAATCGCTCTAAGGCCTCAACTTCGGACTTCGTATACGGTTCGTGACACGGCACGTCAGTTACCCTTGCTCCCACTTTTTCTGCAAAAATACAAATTCATTATCAAGAAGGGCAATGATGGCTCGCTGACACACTTGCTTGTGCCTCTTGTTTTTATTTCAAAAGGCTTCCTGTATCTCTCTTGTTGTTTTATTCCTTTGACTTCCGAGGATCCTAATCTCCGAAAAAGGATGGAGCGCACTCGCATCTACTGCAATGTACCGTCAAGTAGCCTGAGGGTGAGTGTTTAGTGGCAGCAGCATGCTCCCTTGCACGGTTATTAACGCATCGTCCAATGAGGCCCACGTAAGAGCGGCCACAAGAAAGTGGAATGTCATACACCACACACGTGGAGCATTCCACAAATTTGTTTTCGTGCTTTTCCTTGCAGTCATCACTCCCCAAATGAGGGGCATTTATTTTTAGGTACAAACCAGATGGCTTATTTGTAGCAAACAAAACTACCAAAACATCAAAACGGTCAGCAACTCATATATTTTAACAACTTTTTCCCAGTCAAGAGGCTGGAAAATGACCAGCCGAATTTAGCATAATTGTGTGTTTTTCGAATTAAACTTTCAGTTTCGAGTACGCCAACGTGTTGTCTTTTCTTCCTCTTGTCCTTGTTTTTTAGGCGTTCAGTTCAGATGGAAAACCAACTAGCCCAACTTATTATTTTGACTGTTTACTGCGGTTGGACTTAGAGTGAAACAAAGTACATACAGTGTGTCTTTCTTTCTAAAAATGACACTACTAAAAAAAAAAAAAAGCCGTGAAAGCTACACTTCTGCGGTTTGGGCAGGTGAGTTGTGCGGCTAGTGGGACACAGTATCTGGGGATGATCGTACCGATCAGTCGGATAATTTTAATCGATTTTGTATTTTCCTTTCCGACGGGTGTTTATTGCTGCTTTTCAAACTTAATCCTGAAGGTCTACAGCCTAGGGTATAGCCAGGCATACTCGTGAAAATACTCTTAGTCTACTATTATGTTCCGTTTCACCCTATGTTGTACCACAGAGAAGGCTAGAAGCGCGAGCTCAAAGCGTTGGGAGAGCTTTAGCCGAGATGTGCCCTAGAGCAAGGAGCTCGCGCTTGTAGCTCTTCCTGCTGTGCATCACAGGGTGAAACACAGTATACTACAGAACAATGGGCCCTTTCCGAAATTGTGAAATGATGCATAGATTATGCGCAGTCGACATTCGTTGGTCCTCATCGCTTCCGGCGCGCGAAACCCGTGATTGGTTCCGAGTTCGCGCCGAGGCACTGACGCAGCACTCGTATGTGGAATGCGTTTGATCCGAGTACACTACGAATGCTGCCGAAACGCTCGTGTCCGACGCGTGCTCACAGTGCAGCGACCAACCGATGGCGGCCGTACACAATCCGCCGCATCGGCTCACAGCTGGCTCTATTGTTGATCTTCATGGGCACCGAAATAAGAATTATGATTATGGGTATGATGATGATGATGATTGCGATCTATGCAAGGAGCTCGGGGAACGACGAGGGGGAGGAGGCGGGGAGAAAAAAAGAGTCTCAACCCCAAAACAGAGGCTGGTGATGTAACACTAATGATGCAGAACCCTGATGTGAGTGTACAGAGGTTGTGCCGAGTGATCTTCAAGAAAGTTTGGCAAGATGAAAAATTTTTTGCAGTTGCAGGAAACAACAAGCACACGTGCCGTTAAGCGGCTACACTTCGTTTCAGCTTGGGTCCAGACGCATGCGAGTGCTACAAGCCCGAAGCTCCGGGCTTTCAGCGTCCCTGCCAAGCACGCGCGCTCGGGCAATGCAAGCACTGTTCCAGGGCCACACGCTCGCGCTCGTAGCATCGGCTGCGTCTGGTACCCAAGCTGAAACGAGAAAGCTCTTTAACGGCTGATCGTTACAAAGAAGCTATATAAAACGGAAGCTGAAGGCGAGAAACGGAGGCACCTTTTCAACTTCGTCTTTGGTTAAGCATGTATACCCGTGAAGTGCTAATACAAGTGATATGGCAACGGATATGAGTCACGGCTTGTCCCTAAGCAACCTTAAGCGTATATCCAGTACACGCTTCTTTTGCTTGCTTTTTGCTTTACGTATTGATGTGCCTTCTGATCGTCAGGAATTTCTCAGTGAATTATCTGCAATACTGCTCCGTTTTTACTTCACTCTTATCTAGCGTTAAAAACTCCATTCGTAAAGAAAGATTTAAGGAAGCCCCCAAAGGCAGCGAAAGCAAAATGAAACGAACAATAAAAATAGATAAACACAGTATATGAGTTCCAAAATTATTCCTACATATTCTGTACTAACGTCCCCTTATTAAGTCAGGGTTCAATAATAAACGGACGTGAACCAGAGAGAATAAATATAAAAATCAAGCACAGCAAAACGAGAAAATATAGTTGGAACGGATGTTCGGGTAGGTGACACCGGCTGATGGGCAGCAATATTAAAGCGAAAGACGTAGCAGGCGAAAGGTCAGCGTGAGGCAATCGATTTTTTCGTCTTTGGCGACGTACCTGTCGCACTACGGAAATCTCTGCCCTATTTTTAGCTGTATTCGCGTTTATATTCATGGGGCCAAGTGTTCATAATTTATAAAGGAGTCATAGTAAGGGCATAAAAAAAAAAAAGAACACCGCATACTGTGCGACGATTTTCGGCCCGAATTCATCGTTTTTTCTGAATAAACACATCCGCTGTTTGCTAACACGCAAACAATAAACGCCTGCTGGTTGCATGAATCATGAACAAAAATCGACATGTGGCATGACACTACGCCAAAATACAAACTGAGGCAACCCGGTTTACAATTCCTAGCGCGAATTAGATCGCAGCTCTGGGAAGGAGGAAGAGGTACTGAGGGGGGGACCGGCGGCCCCCCCCCTTCCCGAGTCACGGTACCTGGTCACTCGAAGAACCCGAGGTCCCTCCGAGGTCCTCCAAAGGAACTCAAGGCCCTCGGGAGTCCTCCCGAAGGAACTGGGGCCCTCCCCGAGATCCTCCGAGGTCTCAAGAAGGGCGGGGGGGGGGTACGCCGACGCCGACTCCGACGCCGCTCAAGCCGGAAACGGGCACCTCGAGAGCTGGGCTCTAAACGGCAATGTTATTTTATTACGATCAAAATGAGTGGTATATCAATGATCGTGATCCCTAAAGTGCATGTGCGCGCGTAACGTACGGTGAGCAGATCCGGGGTGGTCGCACTGCTCCTACGCCATATGCGAAGGCAGTCTGCCGCCAGGAGTCACCGCAATATCCGTGGTTCGAATGCCGCGTGTTACGCGTAACGTACGCTATAGGGATCACGATTCATTGGGGAGGACGTTAATTTTATTTGATTGGGTGGTTAAATAACATTGCTGTTTTAGAGCCCGGCTCTCAGGTGCCAGGTTCCGGCCAGGCGTCGGAGTCGGCGTCAGCATAACCCCAGCCCCCTGAGGACCTCGGGGGACTCAGGGAGGACCTCGGAATTTCAGCTTCGGAGGGGACCTCGGGAGGCTGAGTTCCTGGGAGGACATCCGGGAGGACCTCAGGTTCGCCGGGAGGACCTGGGGTACCTTCAGTGATACTCGGGAAGGGGTCACGTGAACCCCCCCCCTCAGTACCCTTCCTCACTCCTCCTCAAGAGCGTCTAATTCCAGCGTTACAGGGAATTGTAATGGCTTTCCTTTTTGTTTGTATTTTAAGTGAATGTCCTTACATGTCGATTTTGTTCGCGAGGGATTCATGCAAACCAGCATATTTTATTGTTTTCGTAGCCGTTAGCAAACAGCGGATGTGTTTATTCAGAAAAAACGCGAATTTAGATTGAAAAAAATCGTCGCGCAACACATGCGGTGTTCTTTTTTTATGCCCGCGCGCGTGTACTGGTTGCCAGACCTTATTTTATGAATATAGCGCCGATGCCATTTAAAAATAGGTAAAATTTCCGGCGCGACAGGTGCATGTTAAAGACGAAAAATCGTTGCTCGCGTATCGGGCCCTTTGTTTTCAACTGTTTTGCCCATCGGCGGTATACCAGTATCGATTTCTCTTTCGTTTGTTTTGGTTTTTTGGATTTTTATATTTATTCTTCTTGGTTCACGTCCGTTTGTGTGAACCCGAGCTTTTAATAGGGGGACGTGGGCAGGTATAACAGGAATAATTTTGGAACCTTATACTTTGTTTATCTATTTTATTATTCGTTCATTTTTAGCTACGTTTGGGGCTTAAATCTTTCTTTACATTTGAGTTTAACGCTAGATAAGATAGCGTAAAAAGCGGGGCGAGTAACTGCCAGATAATTCACTGAGAAATTCCTGACGATTAAAGACACACATTACGTAAAGCGAAAAAAAAAGAAAAAGGTAGTACCTGTATGCGCTTAGGGTTGCCTTAGGGACAGGCTCTGACCATATCCGTTGCCATATCAATTGTCATTAGCACTTCACGTGTTATACGCTTAACCAAAGACGAAGGAAAAAGCACTTCCGTTTCTCGCCTTCAGTTTCCGTTTTATATAGCTTCTTTGCACGACAGCTGTTATACTTCGTTTCAGCTTGGGTCCAGACGCAGCCGATGCTACGAGCGCGAGCGTGTGGCCCTGAACAGTGCTTGCATTGCCCGAGCGCGTGCTTGGCAGGGACGCTGAAAGCCCGGAGCTCGGGCTTGTAGCATCGCATGCGTCTGGACCCAAGCTGAAACGACGTATAGCCGCTTAACGGCACGTGTGCTTTGTTGTTTCCTGTTCTGCAACACAAAAAATTTTCCATCTTGCCAAACTTTCTTGAAGATCACTCGCACAACTCTACACTCACATCAGGTTCGCATCATTAGTGTTACATCACAGCCTCTAGTTTTGGGTTGAACTCTTTTTTTCTCCCCGCCCCCTCCCCCTCGTCGTTCCCCGAGCTCCTTGCATAGATCGCAATCATCATCATCATCATAATCATAATCATAATTCTTATTTCGGTGCCCATGAACAACAATAGAGCCATTTGGAAATGATGCATAGATTATGTACGGCCGCCATTGGTTGGTCATGCACTGTGAGCACGCGTCGGACACGAGCGTTTCGGCAGCATTCGTAGTGTACTCGGATCAAAATGCATTCCACACACGATTGCTGCGTCAGTGCCTCGGCGCGAACTCGGAACCAATCACGGGTTTCGCGCGCCGGAAGCGATGAGACCAACGAATGTCGACTGCGCATAATCTATGCATCATTTCACAGTTTCGGAAAGGGCCCATTGTCATGTACTATACTGTGTTTCACCTTATGATGTACCGCAGGAAAGGCTACAAGCGCAGGCTCCTTGCTCTAGGGCACATCTCGGCTAAAGCTCTCCCTACGCCTTGAGCTCGCGCTTCTAGCCTTCTCTGTGCTGTACAACATAGGGTGAAACGGAACATAATGAGTAGACTAAGAAGTATTTTCACAGTATGCCTGGCTATACCTGAGCTGTAGACCTTCGGGATTAAGTTTGAAAAGCAGCAATAAACACCCGTCGGAAAGGAAAATACAAAATCGATTAAAATTATCCGACTGATCAGTACGATCATCCCCAGATACTGTGTCCCACCTGGCCGTACAACTCACCTGTCCAAACCGCCGAAGTGTAGCTTTCACGGCTTTTTTTTTTAGTAGTGTCATTTTTGAGAAAGAAAGACACACTGTATGTACTTTGTTTCACTCTAAGTCCAACCACAGTAAACGTCAAAATAATAAGTTGGGCTAGTTGTTTTTTCATCTGAATTGAACGCCTAAAAAACAAGGACAAGAGGAAGAAAAGACAACACGTTGGCGTACTCGAAACTGTAAGTTTAATTTGAAAAACACACAATTATGCTAAATTCGGCTGGTCATTTTCCAGCCTCTTGACTGGGAAAAAGTTGTTTTTTTTTTTTAAGTTGCTGACCGTTTTGATGTTTTGGTAGTTTTTGTTTGCTACAAATAAGCCATCTGGTTTGTACCTAAAAATAAATGCCCCTCATTTGGGGAGTGATGACTGCAAGAAAAAGCACGAAAACAAATTTGTGGAATGCTTCACGTGTGTGGTGTATGACATTCCACTTTCTTGTGGCCGCTCTTACGTGGGCCTCATTGGGACGATGCGTTAATAACCGTGCAAGGGAGCATGCTGCTGCCACTAAACACTCACCCTCAGGCCAATTGACGGTACATTGCAGTAGATGCGAGTGCGCTCCACCTTTTTCGGAGATTAAGATCCTCGGAAGTCAAAGGAATAAAACAACAAGAGAGATACAGGAAGCCTTTGAAATAAACAACAAGAGGCACAAGCAAGTGTGTCAGCGAGCCATCATTGCCCTTCTTGATAATGAATTTGTATTTTTGCAGAAAAAGTGGGTGCAAGGGTAACTGAGCGTGCCGTGTGACAGACCACGTATGCAGTAAGACGTACGTATG
>JAZHYW010063223.1:0-14884 GCA_037355805.1 Ixodes ricinus
CCATTCTATAACCACACCCAGGTAACATACGTGAAAGATCAAAGTGAGCGGATATACAGCGTGTTTTAAACTTAAAATATTCCACAAAAAGGCAACTTCACAAAAATATTTTCTGCTTCGGAATAAATTTATTTGTTGATGTAAACGTCCAAGCGTGAGTAGAACGTGATCAACAGCAAACTAATTTGAATAAGGTTGTTTAATATATTTTGGAACTATTGCTATTCTCCGTAACGTTCTTAATAGAGATTTGTAGACAGCCATCACCGTTTATATTGGTGACATTTCGTGATTTGGGATATGCGAGACAAGCAAAATTAATACTTAAAGGTATAACACACAATCTGTTTGAATGAGTTCACTTGTAATCACATAATAATGCCGTCCGAAGCAGCCAAAATCGCAGTGTCTTGTTGAAAACTATATCTTTGAATTTCTTTATTAGGCAAAAAATAATTTCTGCCAACAAAAACGCCTATCTTGTATTTGTCGCTTCAGTTTTTGCGTGCTGCAACGCGGACGTTAGGCAACGGTGCTCAGTAGACGCATACTTCAGTACTGCCATCCAATTGCACAAACGCCAGAGAGGATATATTTGACTGAACTATAAGAAATGTTCTGTTCAGCTGGGTGATACTGGAAGTATAGACAAGTCATGAGCGCTTTCTTGTCTCTGGAAGTTGACAGCCTATCATTAAACTTTATAGTATGATAGACTGTGCCTATGGCGGGCACTATAGGCGGTAGATTTTGGCATCTATCGTAATTTATGAGCAATAACTAAATTGTTACAATGTGTTCCTGCTACCTATTTCGCGCGCGCGCATTATTATAAAACATTATTAATAAACTGATGTTGACTACAATCTGTCGCTGAAACAATCGTAAAAAAAACAGTAACTGAGCATTTGTGCTATTCGTTTCCGACACCACGCATATTGGGCATGTGGTCAAGAAGCTTACTTACAGTTAAAAGAGCACCACGTAGACGTCGACCATGTATATCAGGTAGCATTAAATGAGCTGCTTTTGGAGCAGATTTACGTACTAATGCTCAACACCGACCGCGCTCGCGCACCCATCTTTATCACTCACCATTAAAGCCTTGCGTATCCGCGGGTTACCCGTGTATCATCCGCGAATATCCGTAGTAAACTGGCGGCTGAGAAGAAAAATGAGTCAGATTTCGCGGATTGCAGATCGGATGCGCATCCCAGGGGCTGCGGTTGCGGAATTGATGCTGATATCCGCGGGACCGGATCTACATTTTTACTGAGGCGGCCCATAAACGTGTGCGACCGCACACTGTAGAGTGAATACGTGAGTGATACTGTGAAGAGCATCATCGAATGTATTGATGGATCAAACTACCCTTTAAATAAAGGTTGTCAATCGGGTAAAAAATTGTATTTTACGACAAAAAATATTAGGTTTTCATCAAAGACCATTTTAGAACGTTCAATCTCGTCGAAAAGGTTGTCCTACAAAGATGTAAACAATAGAGGACCATCAGTGATCCCGGGAAATCGTGTTCTTCTTTGGCAGAGAAAAAGCAGAACACTTTTTTTGGGCCAAGAAAACCCAAAAAGTACAAACCAGAACAAAATAGGAGAAGCCTGCAAGTGGCTTCTTCGCCTACAAGTAGATCGACGAGATTGAATTCGAGCCTCTTTAGTGGCGGAACTTGCGCCAGCAAGACTCTCCCCACCTGATACTTGTAGCACAGTTTGTGCATGCCACTCCAGCATCAAGTGCACCAACGGAAAATCTTTTCATTGGTGGGTATTGGGTATTCATTTAAGAGAGGCGAACAAGTCTGAATCCTTCCATGTTGACGATATTATGTTTATTTTACTCGGCAACCTCGACGAGTAAAGCGTTGCAGGCGTGTGCGTCTTCTTTCACTCGAGACTTGGCACTAAGTCTTTTTAAGTCTATGTTTCTGAGCATGCATTTGAGGGATAGCGTTTTAAATAGAAACAAATGGAAGGCGTTGCCATTATTAAATATTGTGAAATTTTCCAGTGGTTTACTCGCGCCTTACCACATATACACGAGTACTTTGCTGCGGTGAGTGAGCGCCTTCCCTCTCTAACGTTTTTATTTGTTCGGCCTACATAAAATGACCCATTGTTATTAGTTTGTGCTTTGTTAATTTTCAAGCTTGTAAAAGTTGCGTGTGCTTGAAGTGGGTATTACAAAGCAAAAAGAAAAATAAATATTAAAATTGTCTTTCTTTGGGCTCCTTTTCCGGAGAGAGTGTTAGCGTTATGGACTACCGAGACAGTCTCATAACTGAGGTCATGTTTCCAGCGATGGCACGTGTCTTTGTAGGATGATCGCTTATTTTACAAATAGGATAAAACAGGATACGATAAAATGACTTTCATCTTATTTTTTTCGCGAAGAGGTATTTGTAAAAAGTAAAGTAGACGGCTTATAGGTAGGATTCCGTTTTTTCGGAATTTATTTTTCGTCAAATTCGGATGGTGTTTTTCGAAGTTTATGTTCTTTTTGGGAAGTTCGGAGCTTATGGGAGTTTATTTTCGTTTGATTCCGAAATCTCCGAAATTCGGAACTTAATTTCGCCGTGTTTTGAAACCAAAACAATATCCGGGTTTAAACATATGCTAGATAAAGAAAAATAAAACGCTCTTTTTGTAATAAATACTTCATAAGCTGGATTAGGTTTTGGTGCCATTGGCATTGGCAATTCTAATTTGTTCCACGCCAAAATTGCACACATCTGTGGCTTCGATAAACGTCGATACCTTAAAAATCCAAGTCATGGAGGTAGACGCTGGGAAGCACGTATTCATCCCATTTTATTCCATGCTGCCACGCGGCCGCGCGAGGTGATGTGGTGAAGGATGTAATAGGGAAGTTTCAACTGCCCCTCTTCCAATTGTATTCAATCTCTATTCTCTACGGTCCATAGCTTTAACTGTTACAAAAACACAACCTCTCCTTCCTCTTAAAACACAACTAGTATGGTCCAAACGGGAAACCAATACAGAAGTTTTTGCCGTGATCCGAACGTACAATGACATGTCGTCCTGGACCTTGACGAGATATGCGGTAAAACCACTTTTCTGAATGATCCGAGATTCGAAAAATAACTACTGTGTGACATTTTCCAGGGACCATTGACCCTGTTCCTGATGAACCTTAATTGTTAAATACCGTCTTTACTTAGTTTTCTTCTTTTTTATGGGGGGGGGGGGGGGGGAGGGGGGGCATTGGCACATCAAAATTCGGAGTTTATCCTGAATCGACCAACATTTCACCGGCGGGTGTTTCTTTTTAGTTTTACGGATTTATCTGAAAACACGGAACCCTACTTATAGGAAACTATCCAGATGTTTTTTTTTTCATTTTTATTTATGATATATTTTATTCTGTACAATGAATGCGCGGATTGAGGGTCGGATGCCGCTCCGAATTTTGTGGATGCCGTTCGGATGAGATGCCTGGAACGCGTCTCGGACTGGTGTGTTTACCGCCTACAAAAAAGTGGTCCCTCGATTTCCGCCTGATGACGTCATGGAAATGTCATGCTGTCGCCTGTCGCGACCCTGGCGGTGTCCCTGCAGCCGTGGGGGATGTTGCAGACCCCTGTTCCGCTGCAGGTCGCTCTCCATTGGGACAGTCTACGGAAGCTGCAGCAGCCGGAAGTCGAGACGTCTGGGACGCCTAAGAGACACCGTGACAACACCGACACTCGCGTTCGCATGTGCTTTTCGCCTGCATTTCTACGACCAACCGCCAGGATCAGCGACATGCAACAGCACGACACTCCGGCTTCTGTGACGTCATCTGTTGCTGCTTTGGGACCACGCGTGATCTATGGACGGGATGGGACGCTAAACACGACCGGTCGGAGACGCGCTCCAGGCACCATAGTTCGGATGTGGATCGGATACGGATACAATTCTTTAAGAACATTGCGGATGCGATTTGGAAGTGGATACGAAGTCTGCAGATGCAAATCGGATGCGGGTGATGATCAAACTGTTATCGGCGCAGGTTTTTAGTCACCAAGCACAACGTTTCCTCCTCCCCCCCCTCTCTTAAACTTATCCACTGAAATCTGCAAATGGCGGAAATTTCACGCGTCAGGACCTAAGTTAGTTCGATTTCACGTTTCAGTAGTCTTAAATGTAAACGCTTTGGCGGAACTCCGTCTGGTTGGGAAAGCAATAGAAAAGCAGTACTTAGTTGGGAAAGCAATAAGAAAGCACTACTTAGTTGGGAAAGCAATAAGAAAGCTGTACTTAACAACTCTTAACAAATTTCTTCATCGTGCCTGACGTTTCGAAACCGGTTCGGCTCCTTGTTCACGGGTGAGTGTATGTGGTCCCAATGGGACCAATTGTGACAACCTTTCGTGATCCTCTTTCTGTCAGCATTGTTTTTTATATCTTTTATTTTTTATATGTGACGCATCGCATTCCGTGAATATTGCAGCTTAGCAGCGTTTCGATAAATCGGTTCAGGTTGTTCGTGTTCTTTATCTGCGAAGATTTTAATAAGAGTTGTCTCCTCCAGTTAATTTATGTGTCGAGGACAGAACTGCTGTCAGAAGGCGATGAAATCACCGGACTTCCTATTGGGAGGAGGAGCGACCGTGACGCCCCAAGCGGTTAACTTTAGAACTACACGGATGGGGACAACAAATACAATGACTCAGCGCTCGGCCGACATAACCGAACGCGGCGTCAGCGTTCGGCTGGAGTTCGTGTTCTCCGGTGAGGGGGAGGAGGGGCTCTTTTGTTTCCACTCCGGCCTGCATGAACAATGCAGCATGCACGGTCCCAGCTCAGCACAAAAGCCGAAGTGGGTCAAGCTCGCATTCTCTGAGGATAGATCCGGCACTTAACGTCGCTTCGTCGATTGTTAGTATTTTTTACATTAAACTGTGCCCCGCGCTCTATTGTAGAAGATGACATGGACATGCCCATAAGGCCTCTAGGCATGTGCACAGGCCTTGTGTTGAGTAAACACCGAGTATGGGGACAACAAACGGGTCAGAGCGCCCCCTATAGTTCGATCTCCTGCCCAATAGTCGGTTACAAGTCAAGAAGGTAGGAGAAGCTCCTCCCACAAGCGTGGTGCGCCGGTTTCAAATCCCTCCGCAATCCAAAGAAGAGTTCACTGGAAACGCTCCTTGTTCCGCTTCAATGGATAGATAATGGCCACAGAGTGGTGCCAACTTGTCTCCGACCCCCACTTTTTAAGAAAGCGACCTTTGTATTCATCGGGGAGGGGACCGAGCCCCTGAAAGCAGCCTTTGTATCCATCGAGGGGGAAGCTAATCCCCGAAAGTCGTCTTTGTTTCGAACGGAGGGGGAAGACTCTAATCTCCCTCTCGTGGCTTCCACAATGCTAAGTCAAAGTCGAAAGATAAAGCAAATATGTACAGAAAGCCAAGACCCTCCTCGCGCGTTGGCCGCAACGTCACGGAAACGATGGGACGCTATTGGATGCGGAGGTGGCGGAGGGATATATGATTCCCTTTGAGGGGCATTTGCCGCTACCTTCTTGACTTGTAACCGACTATAGACCTTTTCCGCTTACTCTCGCCCCCGACCGCCAAGTAGGCATATCCGGTATGGGCGACGAAAAAATATTAAAACGTTTCAACCTGCAAGTAGTAAAAAAAATAGAGGGAGAGAAAACGAGAATGGGTGACGGTTACGCTTTTCTCCTAAATGCATTCTATTGGCGTGGCGACGGCAAAACAATGTTTTCGCCCATACTGGAAGTGACGACAATTCAAGATGGCGGCGCCCTTGAA
This sequence comes from Ixodes ricinus, assembly GCA_037355805.1. NCBI lineage: Eukaryota > Metazoa > Arthropoda > Arachnida > Ixodida > Ixodidae > Ixodes > Ixodes ricinus. The sequence continues at coordinate 5,798 of JAZHYW010063223.1, forward strand.
GAAAGGGTCTATAGTACGTTCTGCCAGCGCGCGGCCTTGGATGTCCTTCACGTCATACTTATGTATGCGCAAACGTTTGTCACTCACGTGACTCACGTCAGGCACGACGATACCTGAAAGAACCCGCCTCTTTATGAATGAGATATTGCGCCTCGTAAAACTATGCCTGACGAACAGCTGCTTGTCTTTCGATTGTCGCTTCTACAAGCAAAATAGTGGCACAGCCATGCGAGTTGCTCTATCTGTCATGTTTGTTAACCTCACAACAATAGACACCATGAGGAGAAAACCCCTAATACGTTTTCTCCCCCACCCACACTGTTTCTACGTTACATGAATGATTTGTTTTTGTGTTGTCGAGACCAGCAGAAGTTGACCGCCTTCACAAACACCTCAATTTCGTCGAACCCATTCAATTGACAGTTGAACGTAAGTCTAACGGTTGCCTTCCATTTCTGTATCTGTCCGAGAAAAAACGGGAAACCATTTAACCTCCTCATGTATAGAGGAAAGCTACGCACACCCGCCGCTACCTAAACTTCTCGTCAGACCACCCCACAACTCACAAATCATGTGTGCCGTTAGCCCTCTTTCAAAGTACCCTCACGGTACTGCTCCACAGGAAATTCACTTAAAATAACAGTCGACTTTAAAAAACAAGACTTCCTAAGAACAACTACCCCGCAAGAGTTTGTTAACAAGATATACAAGAAACTACATCACCATCCTGCAGCCAAGAACAAGTACACCTCTGGTCGCATGTGCGTCCCGCACCTCTATGTCATGTGCGAGGTCCTCGCCTACGCTCTGCGACCGTAACGGCATTCTAGTTGCGAAAGGCCCATCTCAACCACAGGCCATCATCTTCCGCTTCCACAAATCAAACCAAAAAAAAAGCTTAAGGGCCGGTTTACCGAATTCCTTGTGCTGAATGCGACACCTGGTGTGTGTCTGAAAAAAATTTTTTTTTCCGAACATCTCTGCATACATGAGTAATGAGGTGAGAAGGACATCTATGGAAACGCGCCAGCATGACATGCTGAGAAGACCTGACTTGTGATCGCCTTTGACAAAAGTTCTACCCTAGACAGAGAAAGAAACTGGAGGAGATGGCTTTTATTAGAATCTTGGCATATACATAACGCGAACAATCCACCGGAACGTGGGCAGTAAAACGTCACACACACCAAAAAAATAAAAAAAGCAGAAGGGAAATAAATAAATACTGGGGAAAGAAGAGGGCAAGACAACAATGGAAGATTACGATCTTCGGAACCAAATACAGTCATCCGTCAACAAGGAGCCGAGCCGGCGTCGAAAGGTCGGGAAAAACGAGAACAAAATCGGTGAGTGATGATTAAGTACCCCTTTCATATCTTTCAATGGTTCGATTTTATTATTAAACGTACTTGCGCATCTAATCTCCGAGTACAATGAAAGGCAGCAGAGCAACATTTACATTTTTAATGTCGGAGTGACAGCCATCGGGAATTCACCAAACCACGACCTGTGTTTTTTTTTTTGTTTCTTTTTTTACCTTAGGGATGGTGCGACCAGTGCAAACAAGCACTCAAGCGCGCGTTCCGTGGGAGATATTTGTCAGATTAAGGTGCGGCCAGACGTTTTACTAAAGTTACACAAGTAGGACGGGTGTGGCGCCGTAAGTTATGTATAAAGACGCTAAGTATAGCTTTACCAATTGCATACCGCTCACCTCGTCTGCTCTCGGAGTCGGTCCTTGATAGTTCGTATTCAACTAAGAAGCGAAAATTCTACAGAGGGCTGGGATATACCTATAGAGGGTTGACGACAAGAGGTGTGAACTATTTCCAGATGGGAAAAAATCAGTTTTCTGCCCTCCCCGAATTATTTGCTTGAAAAATTCGAGTATGCATTGAGGAAGGGAGGGTTGCTAGTTGCGACGCTAGCGCTTGACGGGTCGTTCTATTACCAAAGCGTGCTTCAATAAATTTATAATTCAGACGGTGTCGTGTTTGAAACAGGGCTACATCACTTGCAGCAGAAAAACGCGCGATGGTTTTATGCCTGGCAACTTCATCGAAACGTCTATTCTTCATTTGGATTAGCTAGGGATTTACCGACGAGGGGAAGTTATGTGACAACTTACAAGATCCTCTTCAGATATAAACTTTGTTCTCAACCAAAAGCGAAGGAAAAATGGACTTGTGAGATGAATGTGTTGTTTGTAGTCCTTGTGCCCACCTGTTGGAAAGAGAACACAATATTTAATGCGCTTACAAAAATATATATCGCAATTTATTTTCAATATAGAGGTCCCACTGCCAAGATACTTTTTTTTTAAGTAAAATTATTCTAAATAAAAAAACATTTTCAGGAAATATTCAATTCATTTTGTCTGAATTTTGAAAGCTTGCGATACAATTTATGAATCAATATATCACTACAATTCCACATTTCGAATGCAACGAAGTACTTATGATTCACTAGGTATATGGATCCAGAGAGTTTAGAATAAGTGTACTCATTACGTGAAATAGTGGCTCTTTTATGTCAAATTTTAGTCAGCTATCAAGTAGTGCAATTGAGTTAGTTAAGAAAAAAGGCGTGGACGGCGCATTCATTGTGTCTTATGAATAATGTTGAACCGTATCAACCATCTCTGAGACCCTCCTACATTTCAAGGTTGTTTCTACATTTATTTTCATACATGGCTTTTCTAAATTAATTGTTTTTCAAAGTGGGGACCGTTCTTTAAATACCGTTGGGACCGTATGGCTTTTATACTCGGAGGAAATTATGAGGTGAAATTGGCATCACAATAAGAAGACTAATTCAATAAGTGCTGGGATAAAATATTTCCATTCATATATGATGGGTCATGTCATCAATGCATTGACGGCTGATAATGTTGGAGGCTAAAAACACTTTAGATTTCATTGAAAGGCAAAGGGCGTAGGGATATTAGTAAATCTGTTTCCGCGTTTGTTTGAACTGATTTCGATACTTAAAGAATGCACGGAGCTGCTGGAAGTCCAGCTAAAGATAAGTATCAGTTGTTTTGGCCACCACATAATTATTTGTGGAGTTTGTTTGTTGAGAATTTCTCGAAGGCCAGCTAGAGAGATACCTTCGAGGTGTCTTTAGGAACTTTGTTCTATCGCATAATATGCAGTAATAGGCAGCACCGCCGGTGCTTTTTTTAGCGTTCAATTTTATATTGAGGCTAAAATGCACGAAAACTAATCAACGAATGTCTCGAAACCCGTTGCCTCTCCTTCAAAATCTGTGGATTTTTATACAGCAGACAGTCTTTATCTGAACTGCAATTTCAGCATGATCCTAAAGTGAAATATAAAAATATGCGTCTCCTATGCTCTCGAATAATGGCAACTACCAAACCCCAGGAAGAAACAGTGAGGACGGCATTTCTTGAAATGTCCCCACTTTGTTTTTAATTACTTGCGAATTAAAATAATACAAATAATTAGTGCCTCCTTTTAAAAATTTTTGTATTATGAAACTTGTTGGTCAATTAGTTTTTTATATCCATGTTGTGCCTGCATTAGTATACATGGAGTAAAGTATAAAGGCTTATTAAGCTAATGAAAGAACAGACCTGCTCATCCAGGTCTTACGATTAGGGCTCTAAGGTATTAGTCTTATCAGTGGTCATCAGTCTTGTAGTTCGTTTGCTTCACAACAGTGATTATGTTACTTATCATGCATGTGAGAAACTGCAGAAAATATTTCTTTTACTCAACTCGTAGTTGACTTTGGAACCTGAATGATGTACAACAAAAATCGATTATTTTGCGCTTACCTGTTAATCGACTGATAAGGAGGCCAATTACGATGGTTATCAAAGCACTGAAGAAGCTGCACCAATATGGAGACAAGCGCAGGAGAGTAAATCCATCGCTGACACTGAGAGGGATGTTTCCAAAGTGGAAAATGTCTCGTCAGTTCAAAATGACTTCAGAGAAGAACGCGGTGTTTGTGCTGAACAAAATTTAGAGAACCCCATGAATTTATAATATCCCACAAGACTCAATAACTTTATGGAAAAGCATTTGCATGCCCACTGGTCCATCATCACATTGCTTGCTTCGATTGAGGCTTAGAATACCAAGAAAACAAACTACAATGTTCGCTTTATTTAGAAAAATGTGGCTACTTGTGGTGATCTCATGCGTATGTATCCCTACCTAAATAAAACATAAATGAGAGCAAAGAACACTAAAATACTTACCGAAATCCCAAATATATGACGGAACTATTGAACTGTTTGAGGCAAACTATTCTCCAAAAACAAGTCACACAATGTAGGTATTCAATTGTTGCCCTAGTTAGTAGTGCATGCATAGGCGTAGACTTCGTGGGGGCATCGGGGCTCGTGCCCCCCCTTACCCTGGGCCCGGGCCACGATCCTTATCGAGACCAGTGTTAGATAAAATACTCGATAAAAGTATTTAAAATACTACTCAAGTTACTTTCACTGTGAAGTATCTTGAGTAGAGTACAAATGCTTAGAAATGTAATTCAATTACTTTTGAAGATACTGCCGCATTGCGTAATTTGCATCGACGTCAGTGACAAGCACAATTATATGGTTGCGCAAATATGGTTTACCAAATGTATTATTAGCACGCAACAACACAAGACGGAAAAAAATAACATCGTAGGGCTATTTTACGCAGTCCAACCATAGGGAGCAGAACATCAATTATGCGTATTGTACAAAACATGCCTCGGGCAAAAAAAAGAAAAAAAAAGAGGTCGCTTTAGCTATTTGCAACTTTCACGACCTATACGTTGGTGCTTAACAAAATTGCTGTCATCTGGACGATCGTCGTAAAACAGCAGTAAGAGGCTGGGTCTGCGACTTTTAATTAATTATAGTTTTCCTTTATACGAGTAGTATTAGAGCCTGACTTCATTTTTTCCCGCCAGGAAGGTGTAGGCAAGCACCTTTCATGTGAAACCGATCATCCAGGAGCTAGGGAGTGCGATCCTCACACCGCGGTTGCACCATCGCCGAAAGTTACGAATAGGGACATCGCGGAATATCAGGTCCTGCGGCGGACCTTAGACGCATCGTTTAACCACAGTCCATATTCCCTATATGGCGAGTTCACTAGAAACGAACTTGGGATACGGGAATGAGCAAATGGATTACAAAGGGAGCCCACATAATAGCCACAGCACTCGTCCCACCTTCTCCAAGTAGGTTGCGTTCAGAAAGGCACTCAACGTTGGGAGACGCTCTGGTAGCATTTTGAGAGGTCATCCGGCTCGTAGTTAGTTTCTTGCCCTGTTCTCTGCTTATCACTGTTCTATTACAGACAGTGTTTGCGAGAGCCATAAGTGCCGGACTGACGACGAAATAAAAGAAACAAAAGAAACATGGACGTTTTGCCGTAGTGGGCTCAAATATACAACGAGCAAAAAAAGGGGTCTTCTTTTTTGTCCACTTCTCATTTTTTTATACTTGTTATTTTCTTGACACTGAAGTCTGCATTGTTGTCGTGGGTCGTTTCCCGTTCTTTTGCGCCTCAGTGTGGGAATCATTACTTCCGTAAAACCACCCCTTTTGTTCGATGATTTTTTTTTGGGGGAAAGTCTGGTAAAAAGTGGTGCCTACAAGGCGAGGGGAAAAAAAGGGGTGGTTTTGCAAATGTGTTCCACACTGGTATAAAGCAGAACAACGATTTTGTTGTCTGGCAATCAGAAAATAGCAAATTTATGAAAAATGAAGGTAAAAAGAGGCCACACCTAAGTTGCATGTCTTCAGAGCCCACTACGGCAAAACGTCCATCTTTGTTTCTTTTATTTCATCGTCAGTCCGGCACTTGCGCTTCTCGCAAGCACTGTCTGTAATAATTCGCTGAAAATTGAGGTAGGCGAAAACAGATAACTCTCAAAATGCTACCAGAAACGTCTACAACGTTGTGCAGAACGCAACCTACTTGGAGGAAATGAGACGATGCTATTATTATTATGGGCTCCCTTTTGTAATCCATTTTCGTTCACGTAATCTAAGTTCGTTTCCTGAATGAACTCGCCATATAGAGGCCATGGACTCTGTTAAACGATGCGTCTAGATCCGCCGCGGATGATGTCCGTGTCCCTGTTCGCTGGCTTCGGCGATAGTAGGGCCTCCCCTAGCTCCTGGATGATCAGTTTCACATGAGTGCTATACCTTCCTGAGGAAAACTGAAGTCAGCTATGCTCGTAAGCTATAGTGAAAGGAACCCAGCCTCAGCTGTTTTGACGTCGTAGATGACAGCAATTTTGGTAGAGCAACTGTATAGTCGTGAAACAAATTTCACTCTTTTTTCTTTTGCCTTTGTAAATCGCATAAATTCCGGACTAGCCACGATATTATTTTCCGTCTTAATTTACTTGAACCTAACATTTTGGTAAACCATATTTGCACAGCCATTGTGCTAATCGCAACGTCGATACAAACCCGCGTGCAGCTTGTCCTCTTCAAAGTGAATTGAATTGTTACCACAAGCGGCTGTACTCTACTCAAGACTGTGAAATAGCGAGTGTATTTATGCTTTATCGAGTATTTTAACACTGACCGATCATGGCCAATTGAGGGCAAAGGCCGTCGAACCGAGTAGTCGCCGCGCACTAAGAACTTGGCCTGGTGACCCTTGTTTTTGGGGGAATGGATTTGCCTCAAACAGTTCAATGTATTTTTGTGTTCTTTATTTCTCATTTATCTTTATTTAGGTAAGTACGTAGTCTTGTAGCCACATTTTCACAAATAAAAGCGAACGTATATTTCTTTGTAATTGTTAAGCCTCAACGAAGCAGACCGAGTGAATCTTTCCTCAAGGGATATTACTAAGTCCGTAAGTCGCAGAACTGCCGTGCAGCGGCAACGTTCTTTCTGAAGTGGAGAAGACGAGACGACGCCACTTCAAACATCCCTCTCAGTGGTGGCGGTCTCTCTACGCCTTCCATGTGGTGCAGCCTTTTCGTACTTTGATAACTGCATCGTATTTGGCCTCCGCTAACAGGCAAGCGCGAAAATAATCGATTTATTGTAGATTCAGATTTCCAAAACACGAGTTGAAGTAAAATATATGTTTTCTGCAGTTTCACATGCATTATAAGCAACATCACTGTTGTGAGCAAACAAACTACCAGACTGATGACCACTGACAAGATATGCTTTAGAGCCTAATCTGGGCCTGGATGAGCAGGTCTGTTTCTTTGATTAGCTTAATAAGCCTTTATACTACGTGCAGGCATAACATGGATATAAAAACTGAATTGACAACAGAATATAATACAAAAATTTTAGAAGAGACACTGATTTGTAATATTTTAATTCGCAGATAAATTAAAACAAAGTGAGGACATTTCAGAAATGCCGTCTTCACTGTTTCTTTCATGGTGCAACAATTGCCATTATTCGGCAGCGGAAAGACATATTTTTATATTTCACTTTAGAATCATGCTGAAATTGCAGTTCAGATAAAACCTCTGCTATAAAATCTACGTTAGGAAGGCAACGTTTTCCGTTGAATTTTCATTGCGACAACCTCAATATAAAATTGAACCTTCACCGGCAGTATACCTATTACTTTTATATTGTGCGATATAAAGTTCCCAAAGACCTCAATCTCAACTGACCTTCGCTCAACAAACAAACTCCACAAACAATGGTGGCAAAACGCTGATGCCAGCAGGTGCATTCTTTTTAAGTATCAAGTAAGTTCAAACAAACGCGAAAACAGATTTACTAATAAAATCCCTACATATTTACTACCGACAATGAGAATACAAATGTTTTAGCCTCCAACATTATCAGCCGTCAATGCATTATCTCTATGAATGGAAGACTGTCCCAGTACTAATTAGTCTTCTTATTGTGATATAATTTCACCTCATAAAAAAATAAATATAAAAGCCATACTGATGCAGCAGTATTTGAACAGTCTCTACACTTGAAAACAATTAATTTAGAAAACCATGTATGAAATGTAAACCTTGAAATGGGAGGACAATACGGTTCTTTATTATTCATAAGACACAATATCTACACCTTTTTCTTGGCCCCTAACTCGGTGCACCACTTGATAGCTGACACTAAAAATTTGATAAAAGAGCAACTATTTCACGTAATGTGCACGTATTCTAAACTCTCTGGATCCATACCTTGTGAATCATAAATTACTTCGTTTACATTCAAAATGTGGAATATAGTGATATAATTATTCATAAATTGTATCCTGAAAACTTTAAATTCAGACAAAGAAATTGAATATTTATTGAAAATATTTTTTATTTAGAATAATTTTATTTAAAAAAATTGCTCTTGGCAGTAAGGAGACCTAAAATGCTGCGATATATATATTGTGAAACATTAATCTGTGTTTTCTTCACAGCAAGTGGGCACAAGAACTACAAAAAACACATTCATCTCACCCGAGTCCATTTTCCTGCGTGGAGCAAAGTTATCTGAAAAGCTATGGGGTTGTCACATAACTTCCCTCGTCTGAGTAAATCCCTGCTAATCCAAATGAAGAATAGACGATTTCGATGAAGTTACCAGGCATAAGGCCATCGCGCCTGTTTTTTTCTGCTTGCCCCTCGCTTCTTGGGTTGAATATAACGAGCGCTATACGGATTCGTAAACCTCCTCGGCGTCTTAATGCTTTTGTGCTCCTGCTAAATCTGCCAAATATCTCCCGCAGAACAGCGCGCTTGAGAACTGTTTGCAGGTCATCACCGTACTTCGGTAAAAGGAAACGAAAACGCAGAAAACTGGGTCGTGTTTCGGAAATTCCCCATGTCAAAACGCGCAAATTTTGCTCTGTTACTGCTTTCGGCTATACTCGAATTAAATGTATAAAACACGTTTAATAATAAAATCGGAGCCATTGAAAATGAGGATATATCAACGCCACCAATTTTGTTTTCGTTTGCCGACTTCTGGCCTAAACTTCGCTGTTCACGGATGACTATGTGGTTCAGGTGTATAATCTCCATTGATATATTCTCTTTCCCAGTATTTATTTATTTCCTTCTGCGTTTTCAGTAGTTCGTTATGTATATGCCAAGTTCCAGTAAAAACCAGCTAATACA
>JAZHYW010063225.1:0-52209 GCA_037355805.1 Ixodes ricinus
CGATCAAGACTATAACATTTCCTGCAAAACATAACGCTCAGAAGCGGAGCGAGCAAACCACCTCAGAGGTCTATGAAATCAGGAGCATCGCAAAGAGTTATGCCGTGACAAACGTCCGGTTATTGCTGTGTGATTAGTTCTGTTTCGATGATCACCGCATAGATGGCGCCATCTATGCGGTGATCGTGTAACTGCATTTCACAAGAGCGACGGTTTTGCGGCATTTCCGAGGTCGAATGTGCGTTATACCTGTGCAGCAAGCGTCTGCGTCATAACGTTTCCAAAAGTTTTCGAGCCAAGAAAGTACAGTGATAAAAGTCGCCCAGCAGAGAAATAAAAAAAATATGCCGGACCGCCGAGTTTACACTGCCACCCAACGGATGGCGCCGTGTGTGTCCCTGGTTTAAGAGGTCGCAAGGAACCCAGGTTTAAGAGGTCGCAAGAGTGTGAACGGGCTCTTACTGGAATATCCCTTCATGGTTTTCGCTTTCCTGGCAATATTTATAGTGACATTTGCAGAAAATACTTGAACTTCAAGCTATTGTCTGACAGCTAGAAGCCTGAGCCCATAGCTTTTTCTTAAGAAGTTGCTCCTGCCAAGCGAGAGTTCTTGCAGCCGAGGTGCCTCATTGAGCAAATAGCTCGCGCTTGTAGTGCTAGTAGCGGTACTCGCCGTGCCGCTTGATTTTCATGAAAAGCGAATGAGAATCAATTATTTAGACGAAGCAGTACTCAGACCAAAAAGAAAACCAAATGTTTGTGGCAAAATGGCCGCAGGGGTCTTTAAGCTCCATCGCTTTCCACATGACCCCAATCTCCGGCGGAAGTGGGTTGCGTCCGTAAACCGAAACGACTTTTCCCCACCACCGTCCTTCCGACTGTGCTCGGAACATTTTGTGAATGGAGTGCGCACCGAACTTAATGATGTACCGTCGATGAACATGGGGTACTCTGGAAGGTGCATGCAAGTTTTCTCGTGATAATTGCTGTTTCAGCTTGTACGTTTTGTAACTGAATTTATCCTAATATTTATATTTTGAAGTGGTGACACTGACTCGATTTTATCATATAAAACAATTAGTTGAAAACAGCGAAGTCGAGATGGGCCTATTGTCGGAGCGAGTCGATCAATGATTCAACGATTCGAAATCTATGCATGAGAATGCTTCAACTCTCAGCAACAGAAATCAAAATATTTTTTTTTCATCTACATTATGTACTAATTTAAAAATAATAAGAATCTAGTCGCCTTTGCGCCGATCAACATAGGTTAACGGCTCTCTGGTATCGCGCAGGAGATCGCGATTCAAGCAAAGCGATAGAACTGACTTTCCGACAACTTCAGTCACACCCGGCGGCGAAAATCAGCCTCAACTAAGTGTTGTTGATAAAAAATCGAGTCAGTGTGTACCATTCAAAATATCAATATCAAAATAAATTCGTTACAAAAGTTACAAGCTGAAACATAACGAGAAAACTTGCACGCACCTTGCGAGCTTGGCCCATATTCATCGACGGTAGAGCGTTAAAAAACACATAAAGAGAAACACAGCATTTTTTAAACAGCCTAGATGAAAAAGATTGTTATAAAATGAATTTACAACGAAGAAAGAACATTTTTAGAGCTATATTTACGGCGCAAAAGGAATTTGTAGTTGGCGCCCGCGAGGCCGCCGCTGGTCACGTGGTAGACCTATGCGTCGCCGCGCTGCGTTGCCACTGCCGCAAAGTCACCGCCGCCGCACTGCTGAGCGTTGTGCGCCGCCAACGCTTGTGCCGCCGCTTCAACGCGTTTCTCCATGCCGTCGCCGCCGCGCGAGTTCGTGTGCTCCGGGGCGCCGCCCCGTCATCTGACCGGCGCACAGGATCTATCACGTCTGCTTGCGCTTTTTCAGAGTTTCCTTTGGGCTCTAAAAGTTACTTGTTATTCTTTGCGTTTTGTTGCTCTTCAAACGAAGATGAATGAGTAACTTTTGAGACCATAGGAAGCATCTGAAAGATTGCAAGTACCACGTGACAAATAGGGGCCAGTCACGTGATAAATATGGGCCACTTTTCCGCGTGCGCCCGCGGGCGCCAACTGCAAATTCGTACTAGCGCCGTAAATATAGATCTACTTTTTTTTTTCGTTGTAAATTCGTTTTTATGATTTTCTATTCCCAACCCGGCTGTTTAAAAAAATTTTTTTTTCCTTTGCATGTGTTTTTTAAGTGCGTGTGCACGCTCCATTCGCTCCACTCACAAAATATTCCGAGCGCAGTCGAGAGGATGGCGTCGGCGAAAGGTTTTTTCGGTTTACGGACACTACCTACTGCCGCCGGACATCGGGGTCGTGTGGAAAGTGATGAAGGCTAAAGAAATTGCAGCCGCAATTGCCGGATTCCGTGCAAGCTACATGGGTCCTCGGACGGCATTAGACGATTTTCGCTCATTATTAGTGCACTCTATAACCGAGCAATGGTGTCCCGATGACCTGGGGATGGCCGCCATCCAGGCCCGAGGACTCTCGATTAAGTTTGGAAGTTTAGAACAGAGAAGAAAGCGTGAACGAAGTTTGGCAATGCCCACACCCAACGCCGGCGAAGCCTCTCATCGGGTCTTTCACTCTTTCTAACGCACCAGCAATAGGCAAAGCGCCCTCCTCTCTCTCACTCTCAAAATGGCGCTACCCACGATAAAACGGTCTATACAAGTTCACACTGAACACGAGTACTCACGTACCGGCCGCCGTCTAACTTACACCGGTTTTCAGTACACGGATAGGGGTCATCCGTATCCCCAGATCAATGTACCCATTCACGTTTCATATTTCGTATAGAATCTCTATCTCTTCCCCATTAAAATAAAAACAAAAAACAGGTCCGCGTATTTGGGTCAGTGGTTCCTGGAATATGTCCGCCATGCTCTCCTGAAACACCCAAAGAAGGCCAGCACCAATATTGAGCGGTAACGCATTACAAGTAACGGCGTTACCGGTAACGCATGACTTTTTCGATAACGCAGTATCGTCATCGTTACTTTTCTCTATATTGTAACGTTCAACGTATTTACGTTACTTATTTCGAGTAACGGGTACCATAGTTACGTTACTCGTTCTAACCTGCTTCTCAAAACATAAAAAAGTAAACTTACATATTTTTTAGTGTTTCTATACTTCGTTTTACCTTAAGTAAAGACTAGGAGCGTGCGCATAATGGGTCAAATCGAATAGCGTAGCGTCATCCTTCCCCTAGCTTCTGCACTGCGGAAAGAACCGGCTGTCTTGGATTTCGGTTCCATTCTCAAGGCTATGAATGGCGCAGCGCGATTCGATTCGAACCACTATTGGCACAACCCTGGTAGAGACGCAAACGACGCTACCAACTGATTGAACCAGTCAGACAGCGTTAAAAGCGTACCATCTGGGTCTGTTCTTGATGTGATGTACGTGTTCTTACGCCGCTGAACCAATCATAAGCAAAAAAAGGCCCAGTGACTTGCACTTTTGACACTGCTTTCTTAGTCCCATTAGCTCGTAGCGTCGGCTCCGTATGAACTTAAGTTGAAACAAAGTATAAGCGCCAAGTCATTAGTTATTGCACTCATTCCACATACCTTCAGTATTTTGCCTATCTTTTCCCTACGCAAAAAGTTCCACTTTAAAGAACCTCAGCGCCCACGCTCTTTGTCCCAGTGTCGAAAAATGCTGTCCGCAAAAAACGCTGCCCTCGGCAAAAATACGATGACAGCGTTTTTCTATATTATAGTAATGCAAAAGTAACGTGCGTTACTTTTTATCGGTAAGGGTAACGGTAACGAGTTAATTTTATTTGGAAGTAACGTAAGTCGGTAACGAGCCCCTTATTGTGCAAGCAACGCGTAGCCTACTGCGTTACTTTTTTCGATAACGCCAACAATATTTGTCAGAAAACCCCTTTGAAGTGCTTTAATTAATCTCTTTCACAAGTGTTTGTTATGTAAGATATAAAACCAATTCGTTCTTTTAAAACAGATGAGATTCCATCCATACATTTTTTCTTATTAGTTTCTTTTAGAATAGGTGGCATACTACCCTATACTCATAAAACAGATGAAAATAAAGAAGACAAAAAAGGGCCGATACATCATATTGCCAAAGATACCTATTCTTCCGTCGAGTATTGCAGAGAAGATAGCTGATATACGAGGAAAAGTCATTAAGTCTACAAAGGCTTTTAAAAGGTATGGTGCGGAATACTAAATTGAAAACCCTTTCTATTTCTCGAGATGCCCTACTCAACTTGACACATCTGTGCGATACCGCTTCACCAGTGCTCTTATACCTGCTGCGTAAAATGCTTTAGGCTGCTGTCCCCCCCCCCCCCCCCTTAGTCACGTTCTTCATCTTCAATCACCGCGAACACATTTTTCGCATTTTGTGTAGGCTAAACCACAAGAACAGCTTGTTTCAGTTGCTATGCTACCTTTTGTTACTTTCCTGTCTAGTCGAGACCATTTCTTGCACCCGCCGCTCTGTTACATCCGTCGCAGTCTCAACATGACGACAGTTCGCTCCTCGTCAACAATATTTGAGCGCCCTTGGAAACATTTTTCAACCGAGTTGTGCACCGCTTTCCACGATAAACATTTATCACCGGAAACAGGAAACATCTCCTTGTGATTTTATTTTGTAGGAGCCTTTTACCAACAAAAACGCACAACATCACGCTGATCTTTTAGCGTACACTCATTGAGCACAGGCGCCATTTTTAAACTGAGCTGCTTTGCGCGCGACTGTTACCTAGTTACTGCGCAGGGAATATCATGAAGCCGGCTTTTATTGCCGCCTATTGACGTATTTGAAAACTAGTCTGATTTATATAAGTTAGTGGCTTACTGACTTTCCCCTGTAAATAAAAACATTCGTATTTAGTGTCATTCTGTTGCAATTGGTCCAAAATGAGAATAAAGTAAAATGTCTAAAATCCTATGAGGATGTTTTAAGAAGGTCCAAACGAAAAAGTGCAAATAAAAATCTGTCCAAATGAGTAAGGTCGAAGGATGAATAAGACGTCCGATTTACCTCGGCGTACATTTGACATTCTATCATATACAACTACGTTATCCTGGCCGGGGAGGGGAAAAGGGTAGTTTAGTTAGGAAGTGTGTTAAACTGCATCTTTGTGAAAGAAAAGAAAACTCGTGTGCCACAAAGGAGGACATACAAACAGAGTTTAGAAACACTAGAGAAGAGGATTTAAAGAACATAAGGGTACTCTGGGTTCGCTGAAATTGCAGTCGCTGGCTGTCTCAGTGTTATACAAGACGGTTTAGAGCCGCTGAAGAGCACGTGTTGCAACGCTCGATAGGGGTGACCTACTCCACTTGCTTAGGCGATGGCATGCTTTTAGGATTGTTTGTCCAAGTTGCTCCCCACGCCCTTCATCATAGAGTGCACTGTGAAGAATAGATGAGGAACAGCGAGAATAACGCAACTCAAGAACCCAAAAGCCCGCTTTATTTTGCCCCTTTTTCTGCTAGCATTCCTCAATCTAGCCAGGACGACCAGACGCCGCCGTGATACTCGGGATACGCCCTGGGATCCTGTGCTTGGAAAAGAGGTGGAACCGCGGTAGCATTGTAGGCAGCCAACTTGGACATCATGAGGCGAAGTACCTGCATCAGAAATCGGGATAATATTAAAGTTTTGTCATGGACCCACATTTCAAAGTCGATCGTTTCTAATGTCACTGAGAGCACGCGCAGTAAGCCATTAACGAATTGACAATATTCCTTTTAGAAGTGCACGCCATCTAGACGCTGCTACGCCCATGATCAGAGTCCGCCATTGTTTGAGCACGTACTCTGAGCATGTATTGGACACGAGGGTTGCGTCAGCGTTGGGCGAGGACTCGAATCCAATCAGACTCTTCATACTCAAGTAATGGCAACCACCAATGTTGCTTGATGAAATTCGCAGTATTCTCGCTCAGCACTTTGCCGGAGAAACAGGCTCAGCTCATCACTGCACCATTTTCGGGCGACGAGATGTTTCGGTGGCGCCCTCTCATGGTTCCTATCGGTTACGTCACAACCGAGATTGTTAGTAGTGAGCGACAATTCCGTTGGTGTGTGAAAAGCGAAGGGAAGCCCAGCAATCACGTTCCTTAATCAACACCGCCAGGGGTGACAGTCTGACAATGCCCTTATTTACGTGGATGAGAGCTGAAAGTGTCCTACTCGAGACGTCATTGTGAGTGCTTGGCCAATCGTAGATGGCCGATCACAGGAACGCTTTTGGTCGCGCACGTCGCCGATGGAGCTGACGTTCCGTTCTTCGGCAGCTTACGCGGCCATGGCTCAAGCCTTGAGTGCACGCGCCTCTCACCCCGCCCTCGCTCCTCGCACAACCCCCCGCTTTCTTACTCCAACTACGTGTCCAAATCGCTGCATCTCCCCCCCCCCTTTCTAGATTGTTCATGTTCCTCAATATCAGGGGGTCGTCTTCATTTCTGTAGACGTTTGCACCAACTGTCCGTTGTGGGGCAAATTACCTCACAAAAATATGTACCCCTCGTAGCGAATAACTGGGTCCTCATATTAATATTAGGAAAAAAGGTGGAAATAACTATACATATGCTGATTTTCCACCAGTCTCCACCTCAAACCCAACATCATAAATAGCGCCGCTTAATTAAAAAAAATAAGTTTTTTATCTTGCGTCAAGACTTGCTGGAGTAAGGAGCGACAACGAACTGTACAGCAGACACCTTTGTTTTAAAATAAGCACTGATATAAGTTAGGGAAAAGGTGCCAATGACAAAATATTTACCTACATTCCTACCAATGTCTTCTTCCAACTTAGCAATATCAATAGCGCCGCTAACCTTTAAAGTCTTCCAGCTCGCGCCATCGACCTGTTCATGTGAAAAGAGATAAAGATCAAAACAGCAAGCACGCCTTTGCTTCAAAATAAAATAAACACCTATGACAAGGCTTGCATTCTCTTCTATTCACTCTGAGGAAGACCTTGGCCGATCCGCTGCCAACAGGACAGCATGAGCAAGGCGAGAGAACGTAAGAGCCGAACGTTAGAGTGAACACTTTGACGAAGCACGTGATACTCTCGTTGTGCTCCTAAAGGCTCTCGACTCTGTCGAAGACTCTAAGGCGTTTCCGATTTCCTCGGAATCACATTTGAGTGTGCTCCACCGAGATGGCAAAACAGAGTAGCGAGTGGCCGTCCACCGGAGCCACCATCTTGGCGATCACGGCGTCCCGCAGTCCGGGGTCCCTCGCATAGCCGCCTGCAGACAGCTCGAGGATCTCGGCCGCTCCCTCCGTCAGATCCAACAAGGCGCCTGACGGGCTGCATATATCCAGCTGCTTGTAGCAGCCAGGTACCTGGCGTGGACCCTTTCGAGCAAAGGGCCCCAAAACTTGCCCTTGGCCCGGGAGTGGAATCCGAGCAGGCATCCGTCGCGGGTGAGGTTCTCGTCCAACAGTCGCTGAATGTCCATCGTGTGTCTGCTCTACGCGACCCGAGACAGGCAGCGGACCATACGTTGCGACGCCAAATGTGGTATTGCAGCTCTACGCTTTTCCGGATAAAGGTGGTAAGGTTATCACTGTAGCATTTCTTGATCCAATATTCCGGTGTTCGGCCATGGCTGAAGTCTCAAGTCCACGCACCTCGCCCCCGTGCCTTGACCCCGCGCACGCTCCTTGCGTGCCCACCGCTTCGTCACACAAATCATCTACTATTCCAAATCCTGACAACGTTTGAAGGAGATAGAAATACATGAGTTGAAGGGAAAAAAGCGCGAAGGACAAGAAAAGACGACATATTCATTTCAAGAAAGGAAACGTTTCCTTATTTTTAGTTTCTAGTTTTTCTAACTCACTCTAAGCAATCATCCCTCTGTGTGTCCTGTGGCAACCTACAGGCATTCGTTACAGCATACTTCAGAGGGTATTTGGCACAATTCGGCCCGTAGAAGGAGAGGAATGTTCTAAATAATTTATATCTTTCGAAACAAAGCATAGGTAATCATGACGCTCCAGGAAGTGCCCCATCTGCGCTGGCTTCGGGACAGGTGAACCTTCTTGATCTGAAACTACCTGTGTTCGTTCTATCTCTAAATTCAGTCGAACAGCTAATTACTGTTATCCAGAGATTTTCCGTAAACAAAAGTTTACATTTCTCTCCTTTACCTCATGATCGCCGAACACTCAGTCTAGGCCCAAATGCAGCGCTACCGGTTCGGGCCAGATGCCAAAGGGCGGTTGTGTGGCTTAAACGTGATAACAAGGCTTTCGTGTTTGAGATAAATCAAAACATTTCCGAACAACACCCGGCAGTAAAATTTTTATTAATTAGGATTTATACGATAAACTCAGAATTTTGTTGCACCTATGTCAGAAAATAAAATAAAAAAATAAAAACAGGCAGCATATTAAATTTGGTCACTGAACAGGGTCAATCTACCGAGAAAATGTTACCCCAGTTTTCCTTTCAAATATCGGGCCATTGGTCAAATGTATCTTACAACTTATATCCTCAAGGTACGTTCAGAGCAACAGGTCATTGTAATTTCCTATCATGCTAAAGCTGTTCCGCTTCGCAGTTTGGGGCAGTCTTTTGCTTTAGAGGAAGGAGGGGTTGTGTTTTTATAACAATGAAAGCTATGAGCCATAGAGATTTCATAGGAGGGGAGGAGGAAGTGGGCGGTTGAAGCCTCAATGCTTCTATACCACTTCACCCCGGCGAAGCCGCCTCATAGGCTGATGTATAGGATGGGATAAATACGAGCTTCCCAGTGACTACTTGCAGGAGTTTATTGGTTTTAGGATATCGGCATTTATCGAGGCATCACTTGTTTGAAACTTTTGTCGTGCGACAATTTAGTATTGACCATTGCAGTGGTGTCAACTCAAAATCCCGCTGAAACAATAGTACTTGATACAAACGTGTTATCTTCGATGCAGCATATGTTTACGCCCGGATATTATTAAGTTTTATTTAAAAAAAATAGAAAACAGCAAAATTCCACTCCGAATTTTAAAGAATTGGGAATCTAACAAAACTAAACATGTATAAACTTCACATTTTTGGAAAAAACAAACTCCCAGCAACGCCGTCAGAGTTCGGCGAAAAAATAAACTCCGATAACACAGAAAGCTATAACATATTTTTGGAAATTCCCAATAAGAAAATGGTGGGCGACAAAACTCAGCAATGCATTAAGTTGAATGACGTCGGATACCGTAAACAGACCCTATTTTGCCAATATACGTAAATATTTTTAACACTTATAGCTTTTACATTAGATAACAGAATGTTCTGGAACATTGGCATCTCGTCCTGTACGCAAGTACAACATTTTAGAGTAGACTGAGCATTCGAAAGTGTAAAATTTATTTTTGCACGGCGGGAAAAAATTACACACTCCGGAGATCCTGTACAATTCTGCGAATGACTAAGACCCAAGAACGCATTTCCCAAACATCGAGGTCTGGACTGCAAACCTCAGTATGGCGCTTTCCTTGCTTCGTTATCAAGACCAGAAGGCGTTTCGAGGGCTACTTATCCAGATGGCCTCTAGTCGGGCTGAGCCTTTTTTGTCGATGCGGTTGGTTTAAAAAAAACTAAGTAGGCGCACATGCATTTTTACGAAGCACACTTACAAGTCCTTTAGATCCCGCCAAGTTGTTGAGCTCGCAGGGATCTTGGGCAAGGTCGAACAGGTACAGGGTTTTCGAGCCACGAAGTTGTTGGTCAGCCAGCGTTCTCGGCAGTCTACGACGGGGTTCTTGCTCCAGTCCAGAGGAGACCAATACCGGTGTTGTTTGCTGTAAAATGTCTTAAGCACCCGTGACACTCTCGAGTCCTTTCTCAGCTGGGGGACGTCGTTCGTGGGGCGCAAGCCGCCGGGGAAAGAATAGCGTCCGTCCAGTTGTCCGATCGAACCCTTCACCCACCACGAGTTTGTAGTTCTTGTAGCGCAGTGCCGCGAGGTTGTTCTTTGGATCAATGGTGAGGAGCACTTCCTTCCGAGGAGACCCATGGCCCTGGGTTAAATGTCGCCACATGTCGATTCCGTCCATTGCGCCCAGATTCGACACGTCACCACCTGCGAAAGATTTTCACATGCGCGTCGTACATTTTGGAGAAAAATCGCTGGACGACATTGGAAGTTTCTCAACGTATACTAGAGCAAGCCCCATTCCCTCCCTCATTTACAAAAATACAGTTTGTTTTTTTATTTTAGCGCTAATATAAACGATGCATCGCCTGAACTCTCAGCCTCCACCCAATTGTAATGCTAGCGGTTAGAACAAGATGCCAAAGATAAGAAAACCGTTATCTTATTCAAAAGTTATAAGTGGTTTTATGAATATATCATTCGGAAAATGCCCGTTTTTTAGAAACTGACGCCATTTTTAATTGACATTTTCAGGAAATGACTTCGAACTTTTTATTAACATATTGGCTTCACTTTAAAAAAAGCCCGTGCGTCTACTTTCCCGCACAACGCTCGGCTAGCCAATCACCGTAACTTACACTGGCAGCTCAGCGAATGACGATGCCTCAACATATGTCTAGACCAAAAAACGCAGTCTGAGTTGTGACATTAAGCAATGCAAAATGTCACGCTTGCCACGACTCAGAGTGCGTTTTTTGTTCGAAACATATGTTTCGGCATCGTTATTCGCTGAGCTGCCTCCGTAAGTCGCGGTGATTGGCTCTCCCAGTGCCGTGCGGGAAAGTAGACGTACAGGCTTTTTTAAAGTGATAGTCCAGAAATTTCGGCATCTGGTCCAGACCGCTAGCGCTGCATTATGGCGGAGAGTGATTGTCCGCGATGCGTAGTCTAGATTTGCGTCTTGAAAAACAAAAACGTAATTTTGAGGGGTACTCAAGGAAGACTAATAAGTGGGCTCCCTCTAAGCATACGAACCAGTGAGAAGAGCTTTCGGAACCATGCTTTAATCGTCGTACAATTTCACTAGCAAAATAAATCATACGTATCTTCATCACTGAGGTTTCGAATCTTTAAGGGCGCTATGACAGTCTACCACATTTCGTTGCGTGAACTGGGCAAAGGAACCCCGATTATTAAAGTTGTGAGTGCCATCATTAGAGGCCAGTGTTGCTGAATCAGCACTTCTTTTCCACTCCAAGTTCATTCCGGGAATTAATTCTTCCGAAAATTTCATCCCTTCCAACTCCTAGGAAAGGAAGTCACTAGGCCCATTGTCACTCCCGGAATAGCTGAGCCGTTCTATTCCACCCACATTGTGTTACCGGTAAGATAATCATAAAAGATCAAACGGATACACACCTTCAAAAATATTCAAGGCGCATCTCCAAGGCACCGATTCTACGAAGTCTAGCTGTGGTCACACAAACCGCTTGGTGTCACACTTAGGTGGAACTCGAGACATCGATTGCGCGATCAGGCTTTTAATTCTCGCCATCGACGAGAAAACAAATTTATTTGTATACAATTTGTTTACTCTCCACTTCTAGGAGATGCCTGGTAAATAAGTTTGTTTAATGAGGCCTTAGGTATGTCTAATTTGTGCTTGGTGCAGTAAGAAGCAATCTTGCTCTTTGGTGCGAAGAACACAACAGCACCGCTACGCTGTCAGAAGCGACGCAGAGTATACCTGCCCCAATGTTCCATGCACATAGGAACGCAAAACCGCTGACAAAGTGCTATCGCACGGTGCCAGCACAAGGGTCTGTAGGGATGTGCCATAGAACCTGCCAAAAACCTAAACATTTACGTTTATTATATGCACCTTGCGATTTCCTACCTTATCCAATGCATTTCATTAGTTGTTTCAGAATCAAATACTAGGTTTTCAGAGCTAAAATTATACATGCGCTTATAATGTGCGAACATTATCGGTTTGGTACCTGGAAACTGATCATCGCAACTCATTTCCGGACACGAACTTGTATTTTTTTTTATTTCGCGTCCGGTGTACGTACAATCGCGATACAACTAAATACGAACAACGGAGCTTGTGGCTTTGTGTACATGCTGCGCAACCTAGCGATAGGCTTGGGAAGGTTTCCGCTTTGGCAGAAATGCCACAGGTACGAGGATTCGCGTCCAACTAGGTTATGGCTTAACGTGGCCTTGGGCCATCTCTCGGTTTTCTTGAGCGCTTGACTTAACACGCCGTGACAAAACGCTGACTCGCCGAGACGAAGCGCTGGCACACCGAGCTTTAGTCAAGGCATATCTTAGTTGAACGCGAATCCTCGTATATATGGCCTCACTGCGTATGCGCAACCTTTCCTATTCCGTCGCCGGGCTGCGCAGCATGTACAAGAAGTCACGCGCTCCGTTGTTTGTATTTCAATCTATCGTGATTGTACTTGCGATGCCTTTCAATATGAGCCTCGCGAGCACTCAATTTCCGGCGTTTCGCGGCGACCAATCAACATTGGTCATTTCGTGCTCATGACGAATAATCTTGAAGCTAGTGGATCAGCAGTACACGACAGCGATAAACGAATCAAGTGCCGCGGAATAGAATGACGACGCCTTTTCTACGTTCCGCCTCACTATGGACAGAAGCGTACGCTTCAGCCCATCCTAAGGTGGCCTATGACTGTTGCTGTAATCGCGCACGGTGACAACAGCCGATTTTTTGCGCGGCGCTCGGAGCAATATATTACCCGTCTACAGCTTTCCAGTTTTGGTTGCTTCACTGGGCACGCCCCCCCCCCCCTCCTTTATCCTCCAAGGAGCGTGAGCCGGTCAGAGAGTAAAGCCGGTAGTCACCTTTAGTGCAGTGATGTTGTTTTAGAGCCACTTTGACGTTACGCTGGTGTTGCGCCAGCAGTTTGTATGTCCTATAGCTGAAGCTCGACACAGCTCGGAAAATAACCAAGCCCGTTCTATTTTCGCTTCATTCTAGGCAATTCCAATTCTATTCACATTCCATTCCTTTCAGCACTGCCGTCATTTCGTTCCCACTCCATTTGGGGGTCGTGGAAGTACGAAATAATTCCGGAATCATTCCAGCTCCTGATTGGAGACTCCGCAACATTGCTAAAATCAGTTTTCATGACTAGTAAAAAAAAATAGCTGAAAACGCTCCTGTATAATTTGCCCAGTACATTTAATCTCCATCTAAATATTATATCAGAGAAACCATTATCTCTAGGGAAACACTTGTTAATGATCGAAAAGCTTTGAACACCCGCTTTGGCAGCGAAACATAGGGTCACACTTTCCTTTGATACGCAAACCTTGGCCTTATGTCTTTTTTTGCATGACTTTCTTTAAAGAGATAGGCATCGCTTGTAAAAACGAGCATATATTTTCATCATATTCCTAACGAGCGTGTTGGTAAGATGTACTAAAAATCCGAAAGTATAAAACATAGAAGACGAAACACAGACGAGTACATTCTTTCATGAAAGAATGTACTCGTCTGTGTTTCGTCCTCTCTATGTTTTATACTTTCTGATTTCTAGTATATTTTCATCGCTTGTCAAAAATGTATTTTTAATTCTCACCTTCTGGTGTGTAATTTTTTCGCATCAACTCTACTGGACATGAGGTGGGAGTGGGACATTTTGGTTTTGTTTCGTGACACCTTCCCTCTTCCACAATAGTTCATATTGGAACTTCTTTATTTTCGAATAAATAACAAAGAAATAAGTTTGTCTCCCAATTGAAAATATAACCGAATACTCAAAATAGTTGAATAAAAGCTGCAGTTTATCTCAAGGGGAAGAGGCCGAGGAAGAAGGCTGCGGCGTAGTAGACGATCGATTTTTCGCCTTTAGTCTTGATACTTGTTTACAAATTGGCCCGTTAGGTTGTTTATTTTATCTCGTGTAGGCGCCTTAGTTCTTTCAACATGTAACAAGTGATGATGACGGTGATTGCTGGCTTCGCTTATGTCGCTCTGCCACACTCTTAAAAAATAATGTGACCACACCTTTATGCGGGACACTGAGGCACGCAATCACGGTGAACGAACAATAGAGGGTTCCGAGCAAGCCATAAAATTTATCATACCATTTGATCTCAAAAACATGGGCTGTGTGCAGGTCCAGTGACCATGGCGTGTTACTTGGTCATTGCCTCAGCGCACATCGCATTTTTGAGTTCTAATCTTATTCCGAGCTTCGTCACTAGCTCGGATCCTTCCACTGTTCGTCGTGATTGGCTGTCTTTGTGTCTCCCAGGGAAGTGATCTCACAGACTTTACAAATAGAGTGCAAGAAGGGGTTCCATCGGTTATAAAATAAAAACCCTCACCTGCTGCCGAGTACAGCGTCGGAAGCCAGTCGCTGATGTGCATGAGCTGGTCGGAGACACGGGGATTTTTCAGGAACTTTGGACTCCAAACGAAGGCCGGGACACGGACACCGCCTTCCCAAAGATTTGCCTTCGCTCCCCGCAGCGGCCAGTTGAAGCCCCGATTGGAAAAGGCACCGAACGGAGATCCGCCGTTGTCCGAACTGAACGCGATGATGGTGTCCTCGAGCATACCAGCGTTTCGCAGGACCTCCACAACTCTTCCGATGGATTCGTCAAGCGCGTCTACCATTCCTGGTTTTTCGAAGAAACAAAACAAAAAAACACCGCAAACAGAGTTTTAGTGGAAGATGGACGCGCCTATGGTTAGTGACAGTTTAATAAATACAAGGTGTATTGATTACGCTTCTTTATTTGTGATTCCTTCTTGGGTGTTCTTATCGGATGGAGCCTGCACCTCATTACCTGCTGAGCGAAATTAAAATGCTGGATGCTCACCACATCCTGTGTTTATTAGTTTATTTTTTGGTTACAATATAGTCACCGCATATTTCTACATTCCTATTCCATAGCGCTCGCTTGACACGCGGTGTTGAGTCAATTGGGCTTTCTGGTTGGTGTATACTAATGTTGACGCCACAAATACCCAGCAAACAGATGTCGGTCAAAATATTGTCATGCTGCCAGAAAATAAATAAATAAATGCAACTGTATGTATAATACATCCCCACGGGGTGCCCGAACAGCCAGTGAAGTCGGACTAGTCTAAAGGTAGCTGGCGTGTTGATGCACGAAATAACGTTTGGGTATCATGTAGCCCCAAATCTACTGCGTTTGTCAAAGGGACCCTTGGCTGCTTAAAGGGACCGCTTAAATTGTTTTTCTAGCTGGTCGAGATACGATTTTGTAGAGTTATTCGTACATGGTGCATTTCGTGTAGCATGATTTGAGAACAATAAATCTTAGAGGAGTAAAACTTATTAAATAAAGAGCCTGAATTCGCTAAATACGGTGGAATTCCGCACGGGTCCAGGCCAACTGGAAAACCCTGGCCGGGCCGGGTAAAACTAATTGTTTTCAAACCCGGGCCGGGGTTGTGCCTGGGCCCGAGATGTGCTTAATCTCTCACTGTCGAGGCACCTCTAGCCAGGCCGGGCTCGCGCCGGGCCGGCGTCGGGCCGGGCTGACATCGGACCGGGCTGGCGTCGGGCCGGGCTGGCGTCGGGCCGGACAGGATTGGGTAGCCATCCCAAGGGACCGATTCAGGGTTGAGTAAGACAAAGAGTTAACGGGCCCAGTCAGGGGCGGGTATCAAGAGGTAGGCTCGTGCAGTGCTCTAACCTACGGTAGGCGTCTGCTAACAAAAGAAGTAGCCATTGTTAGTAGACGCGGCCAGCGTCAGCACCTAGGCATGGCGTCAGAAACATGACTTGTGTATACACGGACAACCTGTCCAAAACATAGTTTAATTGTTTTTACTCTCCTCTCTCCCCTCGCTTTCGGTCCAGGTCACTTTCTCAGCGCGTGCACTATAAACAAGTTTACCGGTTCCTTTTACACATTCTTACTTCAGTTATAATTCGCAGGAGCCATGACACCGCAGGCGAAAATATACGAGCAACAATACTCTCATATATCCTCCCATTTATGCCGCTTAAATTGTGATTAATGATAATGGCTTCCAGTAAATCGTGGTGGAGGATGCAGGCATAGAGTGATGAGAGCTTGGCTGCGTAACATTAATATGTATAGCTTTAACATTCTGACCAAACAATTTAATGTACGCGAATCAGAATTTTTTACTATAGTTTACTCCTTTGATTTACCCGATCATCATAGGTACAAATAAAACATAGACTTGATATAAAAAAAGCAATTGGCCAACAACTACACTCCAAGCCAAGTTAAATTTAAGGCACTATATGTAACAAGACAAATCATATTCAACTCTATTCAAACCCGCCAGTAAATTGTATAAATATTTCTTGGTTTGAATCAAAGAATTAAGCCTCAAGCCAAGCAAAGCGTATGCGTTTGCTATTCGTCTCACCAGCGTAAACGGTCCTGTTTGTCTCTCCTATATAAGGAAACTTCAGTACGTTGCGTTCAGGAGCTTGGAAAGGATCCTTCATCAATGCGGCATGCACTGCTTGATAACTGAAGTAGCAGAAGAAAGGCTGCGAATGCAAATCAAGCAGAATACGTATTAGATACGCCTGTTAACCTTAAATTACTCTTTTCTGCAAACGACAAGTTGCCCATGTCACGTAGCCCTTATAGACTCAGTAATACCTCAGTCCTTAACAAACCTGGAATTCTAGAAGGAGGAAAAGTACGCAGGCGAGCTGGTTAAGAAAACAGAATTGAGAAAAAACCTGAGACTGGAAAATATAAAAAAGCGCAAAGCACTTGGGAAACGAAATCGCTGCAGTCCATGTAGGGAGCACTGTTTCAGCAGTAAAGCCAAGCTGCTCTTTTACGAAGACCGTTTAATTTGACGCTCAAGATGGTAATGATAAAGAAATATAAAAAAGCACCACTCGAGGCTGGAGCTTTTCCTTTCTTTCTGGCCAGGCGCAGTCCTCTTCTTCTGACAGGCCGCGCTCTTGCAGGATATTTGACATAGTCCTCCCTCTGAAATGCCGCTTAGCGAAAGACATCTTCAAGATTGTACAGGAACTGATTCAACCATTTTAGTCCTGTTTACTGGTGTTCTCAGCAGACAAGCGCGTATAAGGCCGTCTTATCCTGGATAGCGTCTTTCCACCTTGCACATCTTCCAGAAGAATCGGTGCTTCTTGTCTCCAAGCAACACCAACTGCCCTTCTCTTATCTAGCTGAATCTCATGTCCCTTTATCAAATGCACTCCGCTTATTTCCTTTAGGTACTACTCGTGTCATCGGCTCCACCAGTTTCCTGAAAACTGTTGCTTGGATTTCCAGACGTCTTCAGTGCCCCCGCCCCAGCTTGCACCGGAGATGGGGAGGCGCTGTTTCCCTCCAATTATATCTGCTGTTGTGATGGCGACAGGTTCCTCCGCTTCGTTATGAACGTACGTTTATGGGCGGTTGTTCATTGCACCCTGCACTTCCGTCATCAGCGTGAGCACTACTTCACTGCTGAGCAACCTCCATCTAATGGCCATTCTCACTGACGCTTTCATGCCTCTGACCTTGTGGTTGTAGAAGCCAACACACCAAGGCGCTTGTTCTGCGATATATTTGCCCCTGATCTGATGAATCGCAGTGAAAAATTTCATTGAAGAATCATCTACACTTTTTAGCATTTCACTAATGTCCTTGTCTGCTTTTCTATATGTTCTGGCATTGTCAATGTAAACCACAGAGCACATTCACCTTCAAGCCACAAACCTTCGAAACGCTTGCATGAAGCTGCCCGTAGACATGCTGTGCAGGACTTCCAGGTGTACAGCTCTGGTTACTGTGCATGTGAAGATTACGATATACATCTAAGTCACTCTGCGGAAAAGTTTTAGTAAAGAGACCCGGCAAAGTCTATGCCCACAACATTGAACGGGGGACTCTGGGTAAGCATATGTCTGTTGGTAAGGGCCATAACTCTAAATGCAGTGGTCTAGTGTTGCATATCTTGCACTATGTGCATTTGTTCAGTATCCTCATAACCAATTTCCGGCCTTGCAGTATCCGGAGCTTTTTCTTGAGACGTGCCAGCGGGTCCTTCACTTCTCCGTGTAATGTGAGACGGTGAACACTCTGCACCAGTAGATCAGTGAGGCGACTCTCCCTCGATAAAATCACTGGGTGTTTCCCTTCAAAGCAGAGCTGGCTCTCCTGCAGACGACCTTCTAATCAAAGTACCCCATCTTCACTCTCAAAAATGTTTGCCCCATCTAGAGTCTGCCTGTCCTCTTTATTCCCTGTTTTTATCGTCACATCGTGTTTCTTTGGTCCGGTTTGTTCTTGTTTTATGAGATATAACTCAGCTTCCTTAACTTCTTCCGCTGTCAAGGGACCTGTGGCCCCGCTTCGTCTTAAATGTTTATGTACCTGAATGTCCAAGCTGTCACCCTTAACAGTTTCACGAATGAGCTGAATCTTCGCATGTCAGTTATGTTGGTCAGTGTGAAACTCACCCTGAATGTATCTGTCTTTAACACTTTGCTTCGTTCTTTTTCTGACAGCCTGTATTCATATGGTGGACGCGCTTGGTCGTTACCAAGCCAGTCTGGTCTTTTCCATTATAAGTGTGACGTCACAAGTTGACACAGTTCTATTCCTCTCGTCAGTACATCGGCAGGATATTCTTCGCTTTAAACGTAATTCCACGCTTCTGGTTCGGACTTCGTAATTGTTTCCCTCAGTCTGTTTTCAACGAACCTTTCTCGCTTTCTTGTCTCTTTGATCGAGATCGAGTGGGGAACGATCGTGGAATCTGTCCAAAAGCATGTTTGTGTAATTTTCCAAAGATATATATTTTACATACTCATTCAGCCTTGTGGATATTTTTGGCACCAGTAGCTCTAGTCTGGTTAGAAAGACCGTTTTCAATGGAGCAATTCTGCCTTCCGCTAGGAGCAGCTGCGTTTCCTGGTCTTCTTCCTCGCACGTGGTTGCTAAATGCGCTGCAGAACTGTACACGAAGGGACTTGCGTCTGAAAAGGCGTGCAGTTCCATTCTCTCTACTCGTTCTTGTCTAGAACCGTCATAATATCTTGGTATAAGGACTTGCTCAGTACCTCTAGTTCATCTATTCAATTGTTGTACATTCTCTCGTGGCCTCTCTTGGCAGCAGATCCACACACGTAATGTCTTTCTTCTACAGGTGTTGGAATTCGCTTTTGCTCTTATTGAAAACGAAGTCAGCATTCCTAAGGGATCAAACAGCCTCGCCGTTATTTGTAGCACTTGCTGGTTTGTAAGGCGTCATCTTCGGGCTTCACCATCCACCTTCTGACTGAAAATCCAAGCTGGCCTGGGACGTTCTCCCATGCCAAGCTCTACACTCCGTTCTCATCTGTTTTCGTCAGCTTGTCATTGTTCTTATCGTCGTGCGCAAATTCCTCTTGTACCTATTTGTTGTTCGACACCCATTTTCGTAAGTTCATTGTCGCTCTGGAGAAGATGCATCGTGCTTCACGACACACCTACTTTAGAGGAGTTTGGCAGCAGCGGCGGCGGCGGCGGTGCCATGAAGCTGAAATTTCTGCTCGCAACTTTACAGTTTTTCAAGTCTTGCTGAGTGCTAGTGGCTGCCACAGGAAAGCTGCAGGCCTTCAGATCTGCTCTCGCTACTGAACGTGACAAGTAATCCTCAGGGATCACTCACCGTCATCGCCCTGTCCCACCCACCAGTCATCCTTCAAAGTGTTGGCACCGACACCATCGTCTGCGATAAAACGAGCTGTTCGGAGACAGGGACCATCACTTTAGCAGCGGCAGCGGCGTCAATAGTAAACAGTTGGCTAACGTCTAGCCTTTGTTACTTTCAGTTTTTTTAAGTTTTGCTGAGTTCTGGTGGCTGCTACGCGAAAGCTTCAGGCGTTCGGATCTGCTTTTCCTACTAGACGTGGCAAGTCATCCTCACTTATCACTCACCGTCATCTCCCTCCGACCCAACAATCATCTTTAAAAGCGTCGCCAGCGACGTCTTTGCCTGCGCTAAAAATAGTTGTTCGGAAAAACGGACTATCACTTTACCAGCGGCAGCGGGATCACTAGTACACAGTCTCCTAAGGTATTTCCTGTGTAACTCTCAGGTTAGTCCTACATTTGATTTTATATAAAAGTGCAGTTACTTATTGCTGTTGCTGCTGCTGCTGCCAAACAGGCGTTTATTTTTAATAATTTCTTGCTTTGTTGGGCTCGTCGTAAATTTTGAAAGAAGATGATGTTGTTTGTTTAAAATGTCGCTCCGAGGTCGGCAGCAATGAATGCCTTGACGTATTCAGAACGCGACTATTTTTACCACTTGGGCGATTGCTCTGGTGTTACCGAGACAACGTACACATCTAAAGGGGACGGTTAAAACAAGTCTTGGTGGTGCCCACGATGCAAGCCAGGAAAATCAAAGGAGGGGGGGGGGGGGCAGGCATGGAAAAGTCAACGTGATCTCAGTGGAGCGAGCTTACTTGCGGAAATAAACCGCAAGATGGACAGCCTAAAACCCCTAAAAACGACCATTGACAACGTCCAAACAAAAAATTCAAGACGTGTCTGACAGGCATGATGAAGTCCTCAAAAACCAAGTTCGGCATCACAAAAATATTAAAAACTTGGGGTAACGCATGGACGCTGCCGAAAACGAGAGCCAGGCTAAAGAAATCGAGCGACTGGAAAATGAGATGAGCGATCCTGAGTGCCAATCAAGGAAACTAAACGTCGGGGTTCACGGCATTATCAATCTCGTAGCTTTTGCGCCATAAACCTCCAAAATATCTCTCTCACGGCATTATCTAAACAAAAAATGAGAACTTGCTTGATAACGTTAACGAGTTGGTTATATACACAGATCACTTGCGAAGCCCCATAAGTTGTCGCACATTATCATCCGCTTTGCCAGACAAACGTAAAGAAGACAGTAACTGCAAAACAAAAAACAAAAAAACAAAAACGTGGCGCGGAACCAAGCCCTATGTGTTTTTTGTTGAAAATATGACTAAGAAAACAGAGCACTCCTCTGGTTGTCAAAAATGTGGGCTAAAGGAGCTGGTTTTCGGTACGTATGACATCGCAATGAGAGTTTCTTAGTACGAAGGTCAGATGATGACCGAGCATTTGTAGTGAAGAGCGAGGATGACCTGTCCCGTCTTAGTAAATAAACCGGTCGTACTTTCTCTTTTTTTGTTTCATGAGGTGTTTCTCTCCTCTATGGCGAACAACGTCTCATTGTTGTCGCACGAACTAATATGCAAACTTGAGAAAGAATGTGGTTCCTATTTCAGTTGATTTCATTTAAATGCACTGTCAGCAATAAATAAAAAAAACTGTTGAAGTTTTTTTAACAGATTGATGCTCTTCTTTATGTTAATATGTTTACCGATACATAATACACTGATTATTGTGATGTTCTTTGTTTACCATCCTATAATACTTACTTTTTAAATCTTACTTCAAAGCGCGGCGGAGGGTTGGCTCTCCTGATAAGAGAACGCGTAAACTGTGATCTTCTTACTATTTTTTTCGATCACGGAAGATGTTGAAGTATTGCGTTTGCATTAAAACAGGAAAATTTTCGCTGTTGTTTACCGCCCACCAGATGGTAGCATTTCAGCATTTTTTCGAATTTTTCTAAACGTTTTTGTCTGTCGTAAACTAAGGTCACTCTAACGTCATTTGCAGTGGTGACTTTAACTATGAATCCTGACAGCGCCTCTAAAAGGAAAGGGAGAGTCTTCTGGTTTGAACGAATGTACAATTACCATCACAAATTTCTCGAGAATAACTCTGCAATCAACAACTCTTTTAGATTTATTCATAAATAATTTTCGCGTAGATGGAGTGAAAAGGGGAGTAATATGATGTGACCTGAGGGACGAACTTCTATTTTTTTTGCGTGTGCAATATCATCTATGTTGAAAGATAAAACACCAACTCATAATTTTTCGAAAATATAGAAATCAATAGCCTCGATGCCTTTGGACGGAACACTGCACCTAAACATTGGGACACCGTGCTGTTGCAACGCACTGCCGACGATGCTTATAACAAATTTCTACAAGTTCCTAGATTGTATAGATATCACTTTCCGTATAAATCAATACAACAATCCAAAAATTGGAAAGCCATGTATAACCTGTGCCATGCTCATATAAATTTGTATGAAGGATGCACTATATATGCACTATGCACTATATGTCCAAGTTCTTGTCAGCTGCTCTTCCTGTGCCCTCTTCTATCTGTAGCACTTTCGTTGGAGTCGCAGCATCCTGGCCGTGACACCATTTTTCAGCGAGAAAGTCAAGGGGCTCTTTTACAAGGACGGTTTAATTTGACGCTCAAAATGCTAGAGAGAAAAACAAATAAAAAAACACCGCTCGCGGCTGGAGCTTCTCACCAAGCTACATCCTCTTCTGACAGGCCTTGCTCATGCAGAGTATTTTACAAGCAGAGCAAATTATGCCGTTTAGACTTATAAAACGCCCGTTTAGACTTATAAAACTGTCTGCGCTGTGGTATTGAGCATGGCTTTACTATGTCCAGTGTCACACCGCAGATTGTTTTTAGGTCCAAATATATCTTCAGCCTAACCATTTACTGAGTTCCCTCCGTAATTGCAGCGTTTGGCTCTCCTAAGCGCATTGTGATATACTTGCTCCAAATTTCTTCTAGTTATCCTGCCCCACGACGACTGAGGACGTTAATCTATCATCTTTTCTTAATAACCTTAGCCAATCCAAGAGAGAAAACGTACTGTAGTGTTATGGTATGAATGTGGAAGAGCGTACTGCAAGTCGGGGGTTTGTTTTCTGGCTTTTCAAAGAACAACACGCTGTCTCTAAGCTTCCCCTATAACTAAAGTCAGAGCCAGTTGACTGCATATTTATTTACATAATTAGGGACTCGTATATCAGTGTTTTCCTATATTATTCAAATATTAATGCCACTACCTGAGTTTGTGGGTGCATACTGCACCAGTCGCTGCAATGTATGGCTTGGTTGAAAATATATTTGCTTCCAAAGAAACGCCATGCGCTGTGACATTAAGGATTACGTTTCACGTGCTTACATCATGCTTATTGTCCCATCCCGGTCAGGGTTTTAGCTTCCGTAGAATCCAGATATTTGCTTTATTTGTGAATTGCGAGAAAGAAAAAAGAAAGGAAAAGCTTTATTTTCTAAACAATTATTTAGTTTAAAAATATTTGAGTCCAGTGCCGGATTTGCCCAGGGACAGTGAGCGTCACATACTTGGTGTTGATCGTCCCGATGCAGTCCCAGTTAGTTTTGGAGCTAATGTGTTTCTTGGGCATCATCACGCAGTGGGCACAATCTGTTCACTCACAAAGGTGCCTGACTACATGCTACACTGCTGTACATTTGCAGCACCAAATACTGGTCCTTCTGCATTAGGTAAAGCAAATGGCAGCATTGGTGGGTATTATAGCTGCACTGACTCTGCGGCCTGATACCCCAGTTTTATGGGCAATTTGATCGGCGAACCAGCGGACGCCGAGG
The DNA here is from genome assembly GCA_037355805.1 of Ixodes ricinus. NCBI lineage: Eukaryota > Metazoa > Arthropoda > Arachnida > Ixodida > Ixodidae > Ixodes > Ixodes ricinus. Next base: position 23,409 of record JAZHYW010063225.1, read on the forward strand.
GACACACGCACAACCGAAACCTCAAGCTCATTAGTTGATCTTTAACATAGTTGTATTAGTTCTCGTGAAACGGGGGTTCACACTAAGATATCTGCTGAGCGAATTACGGATTTAATAATAAAAAAAAGAAAAAAAAGAAGGTCTGCGTTGTGTCACTGACCGCGGTGAAATGTCATGCTCACTGCCACAGCGCTAAAAGCTGCTTTATTTTTTAGTCTATTATTAGTATTGTCGTTCCTCGAGCTTTCTGTGTAGATTGCAACGATTGGTTCCCACAAGTGCTTTGCGGGAGAGTAGGCGCTCCAGATTCCTTAGTGTCTTAGTAACATGAGGGGTTGTCCTGCGACCTTTTGCGATTTGTCTTTATTTTATTATGACGCGAAGCCTATGTTCATAGTTCAGTCGTCTTTGCGATAAAAGATTTTACCACAAGGCGTAGCCTAACTAGTGCGCCTTGGGTTTAGTCGAGAATAAACCGACGGAGACCAGCAAACACAATGCGACTTTTCCTTGATATTCTTTCGGATTTTGGGGTTCGGTTTGTTCTGTGAATTTCCTTTTGAGCCATAATAACCAACTTCTGCAAGGTTGTAAAATAAGCGCCTGCATTCGTCAGTAAACCGTTGTTATTTTTTGCAGTTTGCTAGACGTATTTTTGTTCATAAGAGAGCAAGACTATTGAGGGGCGTATCCACTCGAGTTTCATCTGGTAAAAATGACTAAACCACTAAACCACATTAGGGATCTAAAAATACTAATTAGGTAAATGATTAACTAAAATGTTCTAATAAACTTTTTGCGTTGAAGAAGTAAATATATGGTTCCAATTGACCTTTTCCCGAATCAAAGCGCCCCTGGTGGCACGATGGCACGAAATGAATTCTGGGTACCAGTTGGCCACTTAGTTTTGATTTCAGCTTCAGATTTTGTCATGATCATCGTGTTGTGACGGAACACGTTGCTTGCGTTTTCATTGCTGCGACTTCCTACAAGTGTACAATACTGTAAGCGTTGCCAAGAGAAACTAAAAAAAAAGAAAACCACTTGGCACTGTTTTTGTGGTTCCCGATATGCCGGATTTCGGGCAAAGGTAGGTAAATGTAGAACGATGGATTGCAACGTCCCTGGTGGTGCTCCTGTCGAACACGCACTTTCGCATGCGAATGAAGAAAAGTTAAGCAGGCTTGGAGGTTCAAGTGCTTGGCTGCAGGAGTACAGACAGCGGCTGTCTGATCGAAACAGAAACCACGCTACTCTTCTCCGTGGACAACATGTTCTCAACGTGCAACGCGCGCAGTGTTGCATAGGGGAGTTTTGAAAGTGGCCTATTAGAAACTTGCTGTGAGCCACCGAAATCCCCCAAATCAGTCAAATTTATAGAGACTTGAAGCACGTGCGAATCGTGGGGTTGCGCTAAAGTTACAACTCGCGCAGAAGGCATATCTCTGGCAATGCGGAAATGCGGAAAAGAATATCATCAGCGTTTTCGCACCGTCAACGTTGCGCCTGTCGCACGAGGAGAAATTTTAGCACACTACCATGCTTCGCAAGTGCTTTCAGAATTTCTAATTTTGACAGATTTAGGGGTTTTTAATGGTGCTCGCCATGTTTCTAATTAAAACCATACGTTCATACTTACTAACTAAAACGTAATTAGCAAATATTAGTTAATTATTTAAATATTTCTGACGTCCGTCGTGGCTGGTTTTTTGATCCCGAAAAGTCTTAATTTCTCAACCAGCCTATATTGTAAGGGATTTTTAAGATTATTCGCCAAAACACACGGTATGATTTTAACAGTGTCCATTTTGACCCCTGTAATAAAAGGAAAAGTAATACCTTCGATTTGTCTCGGTTTTCAACGAGGGAAGCGAATCTGTCCGTGAAGAGATCGGTATTGTAATGCCCGGTCTCATTGAACACCGGCGTCGCGTTGTCTCTGAAGTCGAGTCCAATGTGGTCCTGAAAATAGTCTCAAAATAACTTACAAAGTCGGGGAGTACCGTCGTTGTCAATTCACTCAAAACAAATTACGAGAGGTTGAAGCTTCTAAAAATTACAAAAAGGGTTGCGCTAAAGAGAAGGAGGCCTGCAATGAGCATCTAACGTTTCGTTAAAACTCATAGCTTGTTTAGTTTTTTTTTTTCACGTCCTGTATAATCACAGTTTATTAGCGTTACGTCAGCAGCAAATCTGAGGCCTCCAGGAGGATACATTCAAGTGGTCAGCTTGGTATATTTCGGGTACATATTTAATTTGCTCAACTTTATTCCCGTGTTTTTATATACTTTTTTACTTACAGTTCCGGCTGTGTGGTTGTAGTAATCATTTGTACCCGTATAAAAGCCAAAGAAACTGTCGAACCCTCTTCTGGGTGGCGTGTATTCCGTTTTAAAGAATCCCAAGTGCCACTGGAAAAAAAATAGTGTTACTTTTCATTGTGCGTTTGCCGTCCGATTATTAATAAACATCTACACAAATTCCCGTGTTAAACCCGAATTGGTCGGTGATTTGAAAAAAAGGGTCTTTCAATGTCAACGAATAAATATGTCGACATTTTGAAAGTACTTAAAGCCTTTAGATCTGTAGGTGAGCGTAGATAAAATTTGTATGTTACTGAAATAACTAAACTGGTAAAGAGACTTTGTCAGGTGAAAAATGGAAGATGAAAACTGGCATTGGCGACTATGTCATTGTTAATTTAAACATTTGTGTATTGTTATTTTAGTTCAATGTCAGTTTTACATGTCTCTCTCTCTTTCTCGCTTACTCTCTTTTCTAAGTGTCCACCTTTGGCACGTACCAAGATTAGATAAGCGCGGTTAATTTCTTTTCTACGCAGGATGCGTGCGACGTTATAAACCTGGCTGTCTAGGGAAAGATCAACATAAAGTTGCAGCCTACAAAAGTGACATGAAAAAACAACACAGATTTGGTGAGGGGCGTTTGGCAAATTCAAGTTCCTTTGAAGATGTTGTTTGGCTGTTGGCAAACTATGACGATGATTTGCAAGCCTGTCTAATCGTGGTTCTGAAAACTACAATCTGGATGTTTTACAAATAATGCTTGCACAGGCTTGCAGCTCATTGCCGTCGTTTGTCAACAGTGAAGCAAAATTTCCTATGAAATCGGAAGCTGCCAAACCACGCTCGCCTATCCAAGCAAACCCGCAAAATATCAGCGGGCTTACGCCCCATTAAATTGAACGACGATGGTCACGCGACGACCCAATAGTAATTGGCTAACGTAGGTAAGCGCCAAAAACACTAGGACAATAAAGTAGACAAACATGAGCGCACTTGGAACCAACTTTAATTTGAAACGAAACACTCATCAATATATCTGTGGCAAAACAAACGGTCACATCTAATTCCGGTGTAACCTCCGTAACAAAAAAGAGTACTCATGTGCCTATAAGAACAGGTACGTGTCAATTACTCATTTGTCGCAATTAGCTTTCATTTTAAAACCTTCATGTAGCTCTCTATAAACACCATCTCGATACCTAGCCAAAAGCGTGCGGTCGCTAAATGACAGGGCAAATGGGCTACGACAGCAGTGAGTGGCAGGGTGTCCTGACGGGGTAGCTTGCGTGGCCGCGCCATGTTCGCGCGCACGCGCATGACAAGGCAATCTTATACACTAATCCCGTAGTGCACTTTGCGTATTTGGTGCTGGGCATGGTTTTGCAAGGCTCTGCAGAATCACTGTGATTGTTGATCCTACGGCACAACGGCGACAACTTATTGGGCGCAGTGAAAGCCCCGGTATGATCGTACCGAGCGGCCACTTTCTTAATATTATGCGTGACGATGTATGTATACGGAATTAATACCGGCCTCGCCGTATTCCTGTCGCGAGGTTGATTCCGTATCCCCTTCATTTTCTTTACCACGCTTTCTGCCACCTTAACCAGAGTGCCATGAGAGAAACCCGCTCTCTCTAGTCGTGCTACCTACTTCTCGAAACTTTCTAGGGGCACTGTGCCTGTAAGACTTCTTGAGCGTCGCCTCTAGACACATAAAGGCAATGCTTCATTTTACTATTTTTGAATAGAGCTAGTTAAACGGAAGTATACACATTTTTAGCTTGGCTCACACATCCAGCAAGTATCGTCCTTCTGTAGACTTAACCTGAGGTCCAAGAACAGCAATCGTCGCTTCTCTTGGATCCTCATGCATGAATTTCACGTCACTACAACATGACGAAAACACCTTCAACTTCTCCTTCACGTCACTAGTTTGTGTGTCACCCTGTTTACTCTGAATGAGGATGTCATCCACATATCTGAATACTTTGAACCTCTTCCAATCCCGCAGTGTCTCTGTGATGACTCTTCCGTAGACACTTAGAAAAAGTATTGCACAAAACCGGCGCCACACAATGACGCTATGCAGACGCCCCTCTTTTGCTCAAGAAGATGCCCTTAAAAAATGTGCGCTTTAGGTAAAGAGTCAAAACATCCAGAAAATGTTCGACGCTAATACAACAGGAGCTATGGAACGGAAGAATACCGCTATGTTCAATGCACTTTCTGACGGACAAAAAACAGGGGTTAGAGAGGCACCAAATAAAAAGGGTCTTCAACGTCGACGGAGAATGCACTTCGCATTCCCTGCGCATCCTTTCTAAAACAGATCGATGATTCATTTGGAGTTTTGCACCATGAACGGACCACGCAACTTAAGAGCGTTAAAATGCTTACACAAGAAGCTAGCCACGTGAAACTACCATGAATTCCTTTCGGCAACAACAGCCGTTAAGGGGACCCCAATTTTATGGAGTTTTGCGGTAAAGAAATTCGCAGTTGCTGTTCTTTGCTGGCTTTGACACTTTTTTGGCAGGTCCAATGACACTGCACATATTCATAGCGTGGGCTTCCACCTCTGCTAATGATGGTGGACTCCCTTGCTTGGAGGTAATATGGGTGACAAGGCCAGACCTGATGACAGAGAAAGATATGTGACTGAAGGCGTTGACGTCTTCCAGCGCTCTCATGGCCGAACGACAAAACACTTCAAGATCAACAGCATGGTCGACGACTTCTTGGACAACAACTTGAAGTTGCTTTCTTCGAAAAAGAATGGATGCTTCGTGCTGGTACTGGATGCCCCCTATGGTACCAAAGCAAGAGAAGCCATACACAAAAAACTTTAAGCAAGTGAGTCCACCATTACTAGCAAAGGTGAAAGCCCGTGCTACGGAAATGTGCAGTGCTATGGATCTACCTCGGCTGCTAAAGATATCAAAGTCAGCAAGAAACTGCAACTGGACATTTTCTTCACCACGCAAAAACCTGCGGCTAGTTTCCTATATAAGCATTCGACAGCTCTTGAGTTGCGCGATTCGTTCATTGTGCGAAACTCCGAACGCGTCATCGATTTTGATAGAGGATGCGAAGAGAATGCGAACTGTATTCTTTATCCACGTTGGAAACCTTTTTTATTGGGTGCCTCACGAACCCCTGTATTTGTCTGTCAGAGAGTGCATTGAACATAACGGTATTCTTCCGTTCCATAGCTCCTGTGTTATACAAGTAGAGCATTTACAGGGGCTTTGACTTCTTACTTAGAACACACATTTGTTTCTTTTGAAGGTGCTCTTTTTCTGCAAAAGAAGCATTCAAATAGGCTCTTGTGTGGAGCCTGTTTTTTGCAAAATTTTCTAAGTGTCTGCAGAAAGGTCATCTCAGAGAAACTGCAGGACTCGAACAGGTTCAAAGTCTTCGGATATGTGGATGATTTCCCCATTCTGTGAAAACACGCTGACACACTAACTGGTGACGTGACGGAGGTGTTGGACGTGTTTGGGTAATGTTGTCGTGACTTAAACTTCACGCATGATGAGCCAAGGGAAGGACAGTTACAGTTACTGGACCTCAGGTTAAGTCCACAGAAGAACCATGTTTGCTGCATGTATGATCCACGCTCAAAGAAAGGTATACATATACTTCCGTTTAACTTTAGTAATTAAAAATAGTAAAAAAAAAGCTTTGCCTCTATGTACCAAGAGGTGGCTCTCAAGACGTCTTGCAGGCCCAGTTCCCACCAAAGTTTCGAGAAGCAAGTGGTGCATCTGGAGAGAGCGGGTTTCCCTCAGGGCGCTCTGGTTTAGGTTACAGAGGGCCTTGTAATGATAATTAAAGAGTTCAGAATCAACCCCGCTACAGGGACATGGTGAGGCCGGTTTCGATTCTGTATATGCACACCGTCAAGCATAATCTTAAGAAAGTGGCCACTCGGTACGATGTACCTGTGGTTCTCACTGCACCCAATAAGTTGTTGCGGTTGTGCCGTAAGATCAACGATCCCAGTGATTTTACAGATCATTGTAAAACCGGAGACCGCACCAAATACACAGAGTGCACTCCGGGAGTAGTATATGAAATACTCCTGCTTGCGGCTCTTCTTACATCGGCCAGACAGGCAGGTGCTTCAATGAATGTGCGTAAGAACATGCTGCGACTACGGAAGCTTCCCGTAGGGACATCTTGCCACTCACTGCAGTCGTTGCCCATGTGGGCCCCGTCATTTAGCGACAGCAGGTTTTCGGCTAGGTATCCAGATAGGGTTTCTAAAGGGCTACATGAAGCTTTTTGAAATCAAAGCAAAAGGCGAATAGAGTATAAGTCACACGTCACTGTTCTAGTCGGAAAATAAGTACTGTTTCTCCTTACGGGGTTCCACCGGAATTAGCCGTGATTTTGGTTTGCCAGGACAAAACATATGAGTGTATTTTTTTAATAAAAGTACGTTGCGTGTGCACCCCTGTCTGTCTTTTTCCTTGTTCCCTCTAACTAGGGTTTCCTGTTTTCGTTAAATACCGCTAAATCCCGACGGTTTAATAAAGAAGATCGGGGAACACCGTAAAACCCTGAATTGGAGCTGTCCTTGAAACAGAAAAGACTAAGCTTCGTTGGAAAGAAACCTTTATCTCCAATTTATATTCTCTTGACCCGGTACAGACCCTCACTGAACTATTCGGGAGGCTAGCTGCTTCTCTCTTGAAAAGCACGCCTCTCGTTTCATACCTGTCGGTACCGGGACGTTTGCTAAGTATTCGGGTAAGGTGCATCGGCCCTGGAGTTTGTGGCGTCCAATTTTGGTGACCCATATTCTTCGAAATAAGCCCCGATAAAAGCCAATTTTGTTTTTGTTCGACACCGAAAAGGGCACTGAAAAATACCGATATGTAGGAAAAACAAACCCCGAAAAAGACACGCAAATTCGAATAAAGTAAATCCCGCAAACACTTAACCCAACATACGAGACGGTATAGATGGTGGCAGCCAGCTGATGCGGGTGAGTAACGCCATTTAACTTCCTGAGAGTGAGGCACATAAAAAGGACTGGAGGGGAAGACAAAGACGACGACGATAAAACCCATAGCTGTGTTAGAGAGTCTATGTGTGTGGTGTCCTTTTTATGTGCCTCACTCTCAGGAAGTTAATTATGACGTAACCCAACCTATATAATATTCTACGTTCAATTATAATTTCAAGAACGGTAGCCTTTCTATGGTGCCTGAAACGTGCTTCCGAACGGTGTGTTTAGCGCATCCTAAAAAGTGGTTCCTCGATTTCCACCTGATGACGTCATGGGAGTCTCACATTCAACTCCGACCTTGATCTTAGCGGTGTCACAGCTTTACGTAGAAACACTTTTGAGTGTAGATGCTAATTATTTGGTAAATTTGTTTTTTGAAGGCTGGTTAACCATCTTCTTGTACTAAATATTAGTCAGCAACCTTAGCTGTGCTTAAAATAGCTGGGAAAAGAATTTCGATTGCCTCTACAGATCAACACATCGAGACATTAGCCACTAGAAATAAGCATTGCAATACTATGCAGATAGTTTTGATTCTCGCTAGCCCGGTGGTAAACGGCACATTATATGTTTTACCATACACCCAAGCATTTTCGTCCTATTCTGAAACGCTGCCAGCCAGTGGAGTGCGAAAAAGTCCCACACCCGAATCCGTTGAGTCAAAATGAAAACAACCAACAGGATGTGACTTCCGCACCTCAGAAACTTCAAACTATACAGCGTGGCGAGTCCCAAATTTCTTATCATAATCATAATTATAATCGTAATCAATGAAAACTAGGAATACGAGTACAAATATTGTCAATATTACTCTTATCTGGAAAAATTGGATGCACTTCATTTGTAACAGTAAAGGTCTCGTAATTTCAATCGCAATTTCAATCAGAAATTAAATTATCCTAATTTTCTTCTTTCTAGAGCCCCTGCTGAAGCTTTTAAAATACAAGATAATTCGCAAAAATAAATAATGATTTTCACTGCGTATTACTTTGCCAATCATGTTCACTTCGTAGCCCAAATCTTTGAAATGCTGCGGCATAATCTTCGTTTCCAACGGCAGTCCCCAGGGCGCAGCGTCCTGGATAGCGCCAGCCTGCATGCCTGAAAGAACCAGGAAAGGTGACCAGTGCTTGAAAAATTATTGTTCTTTTTATTATTGTTTTTCAAATCTTGTCCTGTACTCAACCAAATTATTGGCTTGAGTTTCAAGGTACACTCCTAAAACGTATTGTAAGGTTCTTTAAACTTGCTCACGTTGTTCAACGTCAGGCGCGTGTGCCCTGAGCGGCAAGTTGCCGTGCACCGAGTGAAAGGGTACATAAGCATTTAAGGTCCACCGGTAAAACGGCCTCACGATGCATTCGGTACACGAGCGGTACGTCTCCATTCAATCAGATTAACCAGCTACAAGGGGAGGTGTATCGCTGCCCGAGGCCTCCGGCCGCCGTCGCCCTGCTCAGACATCGTGCAAAAGACACGGCCCTTTCGCTGCAGACATGGCTACAAAATTACCTGCGGGCGCGCTTCAAGCATGTTCAAAGCTTGCTTGCTGCATTCATGTGTATGCTTCCAACACGTCTGCAGACAGTTTTGGTATGACTCTGGAGGTATCCGCTACCGCCAGGAGACGGCGTCCGCCCAGCCGGCGACAGGTGGTCCGCGGGCTCCGAGCTGCGAGCAACATGATCTCGTGCGAACCGAGAGAGGCGCCCTTGGAACGCCGCCGGTAGAGTAACTGTATCAGGAGGTGGCCAGGGTAGCGCGTTCCTTTTCCTTTCGCCGCCATCTCCGTATTGGCGGAGGAGTGGTCACGTGGACAGAACTGGATCCGACCTTCGTGCGGGAAAGCGGCCTTCCAGAGCGCCGAGTTTCGGGGGAACATTTTTCCGCTTTGAGGTCGCAAAATATAGATCCTAGACTAAAATCGAACGAGCCGAATTCCGGTTCGTTCGATTTTAGTCATTCCTAAGTCATTGAACATTATGTGCGTCAACTGGGTACAATACAATCCTGTTTTTTTATAACGCGAGCGATGTTTTAGGACATCCGCTTCCAAGGTATGGGAAGCAAAAGACACGGACGACGATCGCGTTGCTCGCGACTGTGGCTCTCGTGGAGTCATACGCGACATACGCGACCGGCACATCCGGCCATCTTGGCGAGTCGGCGAGCTCTTGTCCGAAAGCGAGGGGACGGCGTTTTCGTCAGCCGCTGCGTCGTTTACCGCAATGAATTGACGACTTCACTTCAAACGCGACCCGCAGGATCCGCGGGCGTGATTTTTGCAATCGAGAGGGAAACAGGAAACGACGGGAGAGCGATGACGGCGCATCGCGCGGCTCGTCGCCGCATGCCGCACTATTTTCCTTCCGCAGCGCGCCGCAGCACGCCACAGCACGCCGCCTCGAGTCTGCGCCTTCGCGTCCCGTGCAAAAACCGACCGTGGCTTCCCGCAGTGCTTTGCTCCAGAATGGCACCATTGCGGTACTCTGCTCCGCAAGCGGAGCATATGCAGTTACTCTAGCCGCCGGGAAAGACAACGACGCGAAGAAGGGGGGCGGGGGGGGGGGGGGGACGGCGAGGAAGAGGAGACAGCCACATGTTCATGGAACAAGATTCCCCAGACGATCCCCACAAAGACCGACCGTCTTTTCGAAAGAGAACAATACGGAACCGTTTGCTTTTCACGAAGGAGTCGGACGTCTTTCATTTTCATAGTATAAAGCGCGAGACATGCGCGTAAAAGCTGTCCGATCCGACGTGCGCACTGTCGGAACGACCGTCCGACACGACAGTTTTGGTCGCACCGGAGCAGCGTCCGGCTCCGGCATACGACAAGCTTGCCCGATACTCGCCGCACGGCTGTCCGACAGTCGGAGCGTCCCAGCCAATGGTAGCACGGATGGCACGTACGTCATGTTGTCACGTGACTATCGCTCCGGTCGAGAGAGGAGGTGCAGCGCGGCACAGGGAAGCGTATACGCCGCGGTACGTCGCGCGAGTCGTCGTCGTGAAGGCAACGAACACCATGGAGTTTTCCCGCGCGCACAAAACGAGCTGCTGATTTCGCGCGCTATAGCAAGGCGGCCTTCTGGGACCTGTCCAGACCCGAATATACTCCGTTTCACCTTACGATGGACAGCAGTGGACTCTACGAGCCATTTTAATGACGTATGAGTGTCACGTGAACTTCGGGAGAGATGCGCCAATGCGCAGGGCGCGTATCACGTAATTTGTACGCAGTGCTCGCTTCGCTGGGATGGATCCTAAGGTTCGCTGTGCTCCATCGTGATAAAGTGGCTTTGAGCTAAAAAGTATCCTCAAGTTAATCTTCAGACATGCACAATTTATTGAAAAATAGTGAGGATGTTTTGTTGTTGGGATCCCGCCCTCACGACGTCAACGGTTGGTCGATTGCCACGTATGGTCAACACGCCCTGACCATCAACCTTGGCCTACGGTGACAGTTCGGTAGGTGTTTATCGTCGGTGACGTTGACATGGCTATTCTAAGAGCCGATTTCCTCAGCCACTTCAAACTCAGCGTGGACATGCATTCTCGTCGCCTGGTTGATGCAACAACTCGCCTCTCAGAGAAAGGGCGATTCGCACACTTGCGTTGAGTCCCACCGAATGCGAGAGTTGCTATGGCAACAGCTGAGTCGGCTCCAACAAAACAAGGTAAAAACCGTTTTTTTGAGCCAACGCAGCTGTTGCCATGGCAACCCTCGCAGTCGGTCGGACTCAACGCAAGTGTGTGAATCGCCTTTCAGTTAACGTCATCGCATCATCCTACCTGGTCTCGGAGGTACCTCCTGCGCCGCCAAGTTCGCAACGTTCGAGGAACAGCTAACCAAGTTTCGCAAGCTGATATGAACTACCAACTTGGAAGAACCGGTACGGGACTCCGTCACTCATCACATCCTGATCCCGTGATCGTCACTCATCACATCATGATCACGTGATCGTCACTCATCACATCGGGATCTCATGTTCTCGCGGCCTCGTCATCTCATGAACGAAAGTGTCACAGTCGCCCGCCGTGAATTCGACTGGGAATCATCCGCCCTTCTGCGGGCAATTGGTCGTCATGCTTCCCACTCGTCCCCAAAGTCATCGCTGGTGACTAGCGTCTTGTAGTGATTACCGCGAACTCAACGCCCACGCCGTCCCGGACCAGTATTCCTTACAGCACATCCAGGCCTTTACCACAAACCTGGCAGGCAAGTCCATCTTCACCAGGATCGACTTGGTTAAAGCGTACCATCAGATAGAGCTCTCCGGTATTCTCTAGACGGCAATCACAACGCCATTCGGTATACACGAGTACGGTGCGCATGCCATCTGGGTTGCGAAGCGCAGCCCAAACGTTCCAGCGTTTCATCAACGAAGTCGCCCGAGGCCTGGGCTTTGTGTTCGCCTACCTCGACAATCTGCTCAACGCGAGCTCATTTGCCGAGAAACGCTAAGACCTGCAGTTCCTCTTCGAGCGCCTCCGGTTCCTCGACCTTGTCATCAACCCAGGTAAGTGCGTATTCGGCGCCTCGGCTGACGACTTCCTCGGCCATCGTGTAACATAAAACGGAATCACCCCATTAGAAAACAAGATGCAAGCCCTGCCTATCTTCACGCAGTCTACGTCACTGCAGAAGCTTCGCGAATTCCTTAGCCTTTTGTACTTCCGCTGACGCTTCGTACCTGACTGTGCCCATATTATCCATCCTCAAACCGTACTCCTACACATCAAAGAAAAAAAAAAAAACAGCTAACTCACCGGTGGAATGGTCAGACGCAGTGGTGTCTGCTTTCTCGCTCGCCAAGAAAGCCCTGGTGGACGCCCCGCTTCGTGGGATGACGGATATCTCGATTGTCGGCTGTCGGCGCCGCCCTACAGCAGTACATTGAAAGAGACTAGCGCCCTCACGGATTTTCCTCGCAAAAAACAAAGCCACCCGAAAACCGGGTACAGGACATTTGGGCGAGAGGTTCGGCCATTTTTCTCAGTGTGAAGCACTTCCGGAACATCCAGGAAGGCATCACGTTTCACATACTCGCCTACCACAAGGCTCTCGCCTTTGTCTTCAGAGGCGACCACTCCAACTATTCTGCCCACAAGATCCGACCGTTTGGATTCATGTCCTAATTTACAGTCGACATTTGACACGTTCAAGGATCCTATAACTCCGCCTAGTGCGCTTTTTTCCGAGTAGCGGGTCTTTCAGCCCTGTTCATTCTAGTGGACATTGAAGCAATGGCTTAAGAACAACGCGACGATGCCGTCCTGTTGGCAGAGCAGCAGAAAGAATCATCGTTGACGCACAGCGACACTCCCTTGCCTCAGCTCGGCTCATCCACGATCCCCTGCGACACGTCAACGGGCCACCCTTCATAGAGCTTTCATTTCGGAGGGCGGTTTTCGAGGCATTGCACAACTTACAGCACCCCGGGATTCGCAGCATGAAGCGCCTGGTCACAGCACGCTATGTATAGCTCAGTGTCAATACTGACGTACGTCGCTGTACCGGAAGTTGTGTACAGCGCCAGCGTGCCAAAGTTACGCTTCACAACATCACCCCGCTTGTGCGCTTCCCACTCCCCAGGCCCTATTCGAACACGGTCAACTGGGTCTGGTTGGACTCTGCTACCTGCTACCATGCCGAAGGTTTACCTACCTCCTCACCTGCGTTCGACAGGTACACAAGACACAGGAACACAACACGGTAACGGTTCGCTAACTGTCCCCATTAAATAATACCTGTGTGAATTGGATATAATCCCGTCATCAGGGCCGCTCTGGATGGAGTGCAGAGTGGCAGCACGTAATAGTTGTGGAGTATGACACCATCTCCCGCCAAGACATCGATATTTGGTGTCGGTATTTGGGTGGATCCATGAAAACTGACGTCCCCCCATCCCTGAAAATACATGAAAAGAAAATACTTGAGAAGTTAAGAACACAGGCTCGCATTGTCAGGAATGGCAAGAAATGAGATGGAGAAGAACTGAGCAGTATAAAATGAACCGCATGCTGTTGATTACGTTTCCTTACCTTTTGGCGGTAACTTTGTGACTTGGTATATTGTGGACAAGAGGAAGGGGTAAAACGCTAAAGTCAGAGTGAAGAAAAATTCCCGGTTCCTTGCCATGTCCGGCAAACAAATCCGTGACGTCACTTGACACTGTGAGGTCCCGTGATCACCGTCACTGTGATTCCCCGCGAAACTTAGCGGAAACACTTTCCCTTCTAGACGGATTCAAAACGCACTCTAAGAAATCTGGGGCGTTCACTTTCCTGCATAGCAGCCAGAAGAGCCAATTGCTACGGAGGGAACTCGGTGGATGACGAGGCTGAAAACATGTAAATGCCTGTAATGACAGTCTAAACTGTGCTACTGAGTACTCTCAAATGTCACGCTCAGTGGTACGGCGCATATTGTAATTATTTTGGTCCCCACGTCATTAGTCCAGGTCCCTCCATAGGTTGCAGTGATCGGCTCTTAAGTGCTCCGCGAGAAAGTAGATGTACTATATTTTTGAGTGCGCACGTGAAATCGGTCCGAATTCTCGGCAATGACGGCTATTGCCGTAAAAATGGGTAAAACAAAAATGAAACTGACAAGAACCGAACTTTTGGATGACAGTTTCAGTGCACACGCGGGATCCGGTCCAAATATTTAGCAATGATGGCTATTGTCGTCAAATAGATTAAGAAAAAAAGCCTTGGTAAGAATTGAACTTTTGGATGACAGCAAATATCGAAGTTCAGAAAACGCTAAAGACTGAAAAAGCACGATTCGCGCATTGACAAATAATGAGCAATACGCTTATACTCCATAAATACCGTGCTCTGCAAAAAAAATAAAATAAATCATTTTTAAATTGCTTGTCGAAACACAAGTTCTCGGACGTTCTTTCCTTGGCTCGAGAGGCCAATATTCCTCAACGACAAACACCTGACTTGAAGTTTCCCAAAGCAGGCGACGGGTACCAAACATCTCCAGAGTTTGCAGTGTACGTTGTACAACTAATTGACCACGAGCACGAGGCAGAATATTGTGTTTCGAATTTATTGTTTCTTGGCGCAAGCTAACCGGTGGTTCAGGGCTCGTGTCCAGTTTACCCAGCGTGTTTAGTTATGACAGCGTGTTTAGTTAAACAAAAAGCCACCTCTTCTCTTTCTGTTTTTTAATATTTTTATGTGCAAGTTTCTAATGTCTTACTTTGACCTTATAGTAACAAGGATCTTAAGAATCGAAAGGCATGCCTTAGCTCGAGCGTCGTCTTATTGCTCTTCAGCCAATCAGATTGCTGTATCCATCGACAAGTACACGCTAAAGAGCGAGTTATAAAACAAGACGCGTGAACTTAATAAACCACGACATGCGTTTCTTAGGTTCTCAGTGTTTTAGAACAGAATAGAATTAAGTAGCATAAAATTAAATAGACTTTTCTCGGTTCAAAACGCAACGCGCATTTAGAATGCCCTAACGCGACATGACCAAATAATCCGGTCTTATGTATTAGGATTACAAGGGGTTCGAATTTTTAATAACTTATGTGTAAAAAATTACCACTTGCTCTCTTGTCGAGTACCGGTTTTGATCGGGAAACTAAAACACGATTTAGCGGCCCGAATAAATACACTACGCACCGTCGAAAGCTGAAACTCCATGAGAATGGGACGCTAGCGCTGGTGAGAAAATGCGAAACATTGAGCTCAAGACGCTACCTGATCCAAACGGTGCGAAACAACAGCGATATTTTGTTTATAAGCCGTCGTCGAACTAAGCTTAATATTGATCAAATCGAAATTTGGTTGTGGTGCCTGTAGCATGTATTTTTGCGAAGTCAACATTTTTAGCAAGAAACAGATAATATTGTATTTATAATCGACAAGCTTTTTTCTTCACCGAGTTCATGGCTAAAAACACCCACAACCCACAACCTCCAATTCCGATTAATGAATATTACTCCTCGGTGGATGTAAGCTTCCAGGTAATTTGTTTTATTTATATTTTGATCCAAGTTACGTCATGTGTTCAAACGTTGGCATTTTGTCACTGCGAGCGCCAGCGTCACATTCTCTTTGAATTTCAGCTTTCTGCACCACGTAGTTTATTTATGCGGGTCGAAAAACCCGGGTTTAATGTTCTCGGTCAATCCCGCGGTATATTTAGTCACAACTAGCTTTCTTGCTCGCAATTTTACTTTACCTTTACAGTGTCTTTATTGCTTTCAAACAGAAAAGCTAGAGGTGTGCCCATATCGGTGCGAATCGAATAGCACTGCGTCATGCACGACTTTTACCGTGGAGGCAAAAGCCACGACAACCGGTTTTTCTAACATTCTTAATAAAAATTAGGAATGACACTGCGCCATTCGATTCTAACCGGTATTTTCGCATCCTCTAATTGAAACCATTTGATAATCTCTAAGAAATCTGGAGCGTCCACATTCCCGTGAAGCACTCGGGAAAGCCAATGGCTGCCATCTACTGAAGGGTCTCGCTGAATGATGATCCAAAAAATATACGTTAAAACCTTTAAAAAAAATTCAAACATGTGAGTTGTGGTATCGAGCATGCTGAAACGTCGTTCTCGGTGCAGCAGCGCTGACTGTTTCTTAGATCGAAACGTATTTTTTGACCTGATTGTAGCTACTGACCCTCCCAGGGTCTTTTCGGGAATATGGACGCTACAGGTATATTTCACTTTGTTTCACACTACCTGCGCTTTTTTTATGTGCGTGATTGGTTTAGCAGGTGATAGCCAACACCAAAATGTGACGAGTGCCTCGAAGATGTACTTTTGGGTGCTGATTGATTGACACCATCCGATCGTAGCGTGTGCTACGGTCGGACTTAACGAGAAATGAGCATAGAGTGCACCTCACAAGGTCATACGCGTTTTATTTTGTGTTTTAATGCGCGTTTAGTTTCAGAGCGCAGACACCAACAGTACATTGATTCTGTCAAAGCGCTTTCGTTTTGACCTCGTTGAAGGCAGCTGTTTCCTTTCCTGCCAGTGTTCCACACGTTTCTATAAAGAAAAGTGCAAAGTTGAAAAGTAACAAGCTCCGTAAAAAAACTACACAAAGCATTTTCCGCTAACACGCATCAGTGAAATAAATCTAAATTAAAAAAAGAGTGCATAGCTCTCACTTTCGCGTCACTGTCGACGCCCTCTTTTTTTTTTTTTTGTACATACAGGTTTTGAACACGGGCTCTTTCAATGAATACGTGATGTTGAGTTTTATTATTTGTTTTTCTATTACAAGAAAACGGAGCTATTGTACACTCTCGGAAATTTTTGAGTGCACATGATATATTGCAATTCACTCGCTACGCTTGTCATTAATCTTGTTTGATGATTTTAGGGCAGCGAGCATGGCGAAGCGCTATTAAGTCATGTTCGTTAGGTCGTCTCATTCGCGAGAAGGCGGCAACCTTTATGCGATGAGGCGTGAAATTTGACTAAAGTCGCGGACGGCTCAAAAACGCAGGGCGAGGTCATCATCATTCCAGCCATAACTGGTTACACAGCTACACCAAAAAGAAAAAGCTGGAAGCTGTTCAAAACCCGAGCCACTTGCTTCATCCTTCTGAAATTATACGTCTACTGCCACCATTGCCGCATTGAAGGCTGAACAAAACGTCCCTCTTTTGAAACACCGAAGGAACATATCACGTATCGCGCGCACATACTCAAAATGTATTACTACCTTCCTTAAAAATACATACATGCTGTCAATGGGCTGTCCGTATTACCCTCGCACATATACACCTATTCAAAATACAGCTAGTTACACCTAGGAATAATTATTCCGAGATTTCTCCGTTACAATTCGCTATCTCTGAGTCGATTATTCTACCCTAGCACGTTGTTTCCACCATCAAAACTTCATACTTTCCGATCTGCTCCTTGCCACTCTGCACGCCATTTAACATCATGTTTGCTACATGTTGGAAAAGTAACCGAGAGTTATTTTTTTATTGTCGTCATTTATAATTGAATAAATATAATTGTATATATACAATAAAACTTAGAAATCCTTTCAGAAATTTGTATCTAGTACCCTAAAAAATACTTTAGACGACTAACGTACACGCTGTTTTAAGGTACTTTCAAGATGCCCCTTTTTTCGG
This sequence comes from Ixodes ricinus, assembly GCA_037355805.1. NCBI lineage: Eukaryota > Metazoa > Arthropoda > Arachnida > Ixodida > Ixodidae > Ixodes > Ixodes ricinus. The sequence continues at coordinate 40,877 of JAZHYW010063225.1, forward strand.
GAGGGCCAAATGTTAAAAAATAGTATGTGCTAATTTTTTGAGGGGAGGCGACCTGCTATTTGTGCATTTCTTCTGTCCCTGAACACCCCATCACACGTGCTGAATGGAAAAACCGCAGAAGTAGGTTTCGCCCTTTGCGGTCAGCGGAATCGATGCACCTGGCAGGGCAGGACATCAAAGAACATCTCGTGGCCATTTATTTGTAATAAAGCGCAGGAAAAAACGCAGTCCTCTCGACACAGATTTCGAAGCAGGGGAGCAAGCTGATTTTAGTTAGTTGTCTACAAGCCAGGATGGGAGGGATGCCCGTTATAGTGAGCAAAAACAGCTTCAATGAGAGGTAAAGTGCAACAGCGATCTGGAGGTTTTCTTATGTTTTTTTTTTCACGAAAGTTTCGGAGGAAACGGGAAAGAAAAATTTCACCTTTTGCTTCCTCACCGTTGAGGGTGTCTTTTGTTCTGTGATACTTTTATAATGCATAAGATATTGTAACCTGAGATTATCTTAAAGTAACCATCAAACGATTTTTCTACTTTCCGGAAAATACTGCTTAGAATAACTCCCTACAGTTAATAACTAAATAAACTCGCCTGTGTTTTTTTTTCGAGGAAAGAAGAGTCGCAAAAACAAAATCGATAAATATAAGCATCGTTTATCCCCTCAACTCTAAGCTTGAACAAGCGGCCACAAGACCTGGTGCCTATCCTATGCCGCCAACGTTAACCATACCCAAGCGCTGGGGTCGGCAACGTAGAAAACATGCGCTGAGCTCCAGGCTTTGTTAGAGTTCGGCTATTCTCATTACCGCAGTGGGTGGACACGAGACACTACACGAGTGTCCGCCGAGGCGATTGATTGTTATGAGCCGAACGTCGATGTGCTCACGCAGTTCTCGTGTCCAATCCGTAAGCCGCGCTCGACTGTCGTAAGGTGGGTCGTTTCGATCCCACAATTACGTCATCAAGCTTTGCGAAGGCAAGACTGAAAGAAATAGTCCCCTTTTATCCTGGCAGTTTCACCGCGACAAAGAAGCTACTGAATCAGTGGCGGTCTGATAGAGTATACTTGGACGAGACTAGGACCAGTACGTCTCTGCAAAGTCATGAATATTCCAACGCGATGTCGTTTCATTATCTCTTTAAAATAACCGACTTCCTGTTTTATTATTTAGTAGTCTCATCAAATACGTTTCAGTCTAGAGTATTTAATGGCCTGTGTATTGATTATTTCGCCTGGCACTACAGTAACTAAAATATGAATATATATATATTTTTAAATGTGCTAGCATTTTTAATGCGATCAAACCTAGAAGCCGCGTCCGTCTGTTGCGGTTCGAAAACTAAATCGGCGGGTAAACCTGAGTTGGTATATAATTTTAAACCGATTCAATTTCGCCCGCTGAATATAAGAAGAAATACTGAATCGAATTATGATTATGTTACAATATAAATTTAAAAAACCACTGGCAAAAACAAAAAAACGGCGCCGCTTTGAGGCAGACGGAAAGCGCCTCTCTAGACGACATATTTGTACGAAGACGCGCAAATGATACCCAAAAGCTGTCGCATTACATCTGTTGCAGCAGCCATAGAAGTGTACTAAAAGCTACGACGTACAAACTAAGTTTGCGAAAAATGTAGAGCCTTACCAAGTCATCGATCAGGATCATCACTATGTGGGGACGCTTTGCGCGGCATTGTAGTACGGAGGCCAGAAACAGCAAGACGTGCAATTTCATTCTGAAAAACAAACAGATGAACAAAATTAACCAGAGCTTGAAGGCGATTTCTTTCGTACTCGACAAGTTATATTAATCTGCGGTTAGACGAGCTCTCATTATATTGAAAAAGTAGGTACCCTGTTTATTTTTCAGCTTACCACGTGTAATTTCAAATCATGACGTAAGCAAGTTGATCGTTCGACGGTATTACATCCGGCGGAAATTCGGAGCAAGGATGGAAGGGAGACGTCAAGTTTTGCAACACATGCCGCTTTATCTTTGATACTACTGTGGATAATGTTTCTTTTTTAAATTCGACACATCAACTTAGTGTTTTTTGTTATGTTTTTATGAGTGTATTGAATGTGAAATTTGGACGCTCTTCAATATCTCTACCGTCGTCTCTTGGGTGTCTTCAGATAAGATCGAACAACCATGTCCGGTGACCATTTTTAATTTTGATGAAAAAAATACATATTTTGCTGGCTTTATGCCCAGAAAAATAAAACCAATCAATGTTTTCGGAAAAAAAATTTTGTCTTTGCGAAAAACATTTGTAAGCAGCCTCTCACTCACGTGCGCGTTTTGCGTATCGAGCGATGTTGACATTTCGGGCGGCTTACCCAAAAAACTATTCTGGCTACGGGTCTGGAAATATTCACTGACAAATTAGGCATAGGAAGGATTGACAAAAAGTATAAATCACCGTGTATTAGGGTAGTTATTTTAAGAAACAAATCGCAAACACGGCCCATTGAGCAATAACACTCTGGATCAAAGATCTTTTTCTCCGTATCTGTTAAAGCTAAGGTCTTCAAACTTTGTAAGTGTGTTGCCCTGTTTATAGTTCATCTTTGCGTGAAATATTGTTGTCCCGGTTAGCGAAAGAAATTTACAAGAATTTCTCACACAGAGACATTTAACTTAAAATGCATTATTTTGAAAGTCATTTAAAAAAGAACGCCATCTTTAATATTCTTTAAACTCTCTGAAATTAACGTTTATAATATATGCCAACAGAGTCTGCAAAAAACATGATGAAATATTTGTGTGGCTTTTAAGTTATAAAGCGAGAAATATGGTCAAATTGACCCTAACGCGGTTGCCATAAATGGGTTTGCACATACCCGTTCTTCAAAATTTCAATATTATTAAAAAGCGTAAAAATGCAACGGGGTGGTCAGGAAAAGACAAATCGACAGCACAGAGGTGGACGGTAGTTTTGAAAAGGAAAATTTCTAATACATTTTCGTGCAACCGACTCAAAAATGCCCATGGGCCGGAGCGATCGAGGTGCGCCACCCTGCAACATGCTTCGCGGTGCCTGTTTCAACAGCCGGCGTATAGCGTCTCCGTCTACGCGACGTAAAGGAAGCAACCGGAGCGACTTTGCAAACAGATCAGCGCACAACCTTGGCGGCAACGTTGGCTTGGCGGATCATGTCTGAAAACGCCATCCTACAACTTAAGAACTTTCTGCTCCGTCGCGGCACTCCCAGAAAAATATGTGTCAGGAAAATGTCGCCTACGAACGCGCCATTTTCCTGACGTCGAAAGATAATATTAGTATTATTAATTTATTGCAGGTATTTAGGTATATCGATGTATAGTAACAGGACAATCAAGGCCGTAAATGCTTGCAGGACTAGTCCCTAAATATATTAAGTTCAATACACATTTAGGTCAAAATATGAAACGGCTGAAAAGCCCGAACACGTGACGAAAAGAAATATGTACAAGCAGGGGACTACGGCACAACGGGCAGAGTTCACGGTAAGTGAACAATTCAAAAGAAAATTGTATCGGCATGTTAAAGCCGCAATAGGTGTCTGAACAAAAAGCTTTCAACTTACCTTTCAAAACTCCTCGAGATGTGACTTCTGTTAGCGCAGAAGGAAGATCGTTAAAATTCTGAGGAACGTAATAAAGACGAATATATTTCCCGAAATGCGTGTTGATATGCATCGCTGTAAACAGTGTCTGATCTCGAAGGCCGCAACATACATTGTTGGGTGTTTTAAACGTGCTATTCCAGTAGTGTTCGAGTACAACAGTTTGCCAAAATAATGCTCGAAATGTTGGTAGAGACAAGTCGTTAAAGAGGTTATAAGATGAACGGAGACTCGAGCTTATGCTACGCTTCGCAAAATACCCCTAAGTAAAGAGTTCACTTCAGAGTCTAATTGGTTCGTGCACTGCCCGAATGCGGTTATCTCATAGTGAAGTGTCCTATACACGAGCGCATGCACCCGTAATCATCTGGTTGATATCGGAAGAAATATGCGCAACTTGTAGAGAGTGCAGGAAGCGGCTCGTAGTTTTTTAATAATATTTATGATAAGAATAATGATATTGATAATATAATAATGATGATGATTATAATAATAATATTAATACTGATAATATGATAATGATGATGATTATGATAATAATAATAATATTAATAATTTTTATTTCCATCAGACTTGTTGGCGGCGATCAAGGGTAAAATCTGAGTACGCAGCCTGACGTCCCCTTCACCGCCGACAGTGCACGACGACGGAACATAGCAGGAATAAAAGAAAAGAGAAAAGGGAGAAACAGAAATAAAAATAAAAGACGGAACATAAAAAATACACCATAGCAGATAAAGCAATATAATCATTTACAAAGACAGTAGTTGTAACTAGTCAGCATAACCCCCAGAAGATATAATTATCCGATTTCTCCCATTGACATTTTTTTCCAGTTCAAATGTTTTGATTCGCAAAGATTTATTATATTAAGAATATTGTGCCTCGGCATTTGAATGCCATAATTTCTTCTTGGTGGGACCACCCCCCAACATTCGGCGCTTTGAGTAGAATACGCATTAATATTCTTTGAGCGGTGACCAAGGATTACTAGAAGTTTGTGGTCCTAATTAGATCTTCTTAAGGCTGGTACGGAGTCTATAAGGATAGCAAGTGCGAATATTGCCGCCCGCAGAGCCGAGAAAGAACGCTCGGTCACGGTATTTTCAGGGAAGATTCCCATTCATTCTCGCACCATACGTCGTTTCACCTTCCGTCCAGACGCAGCCGATGCTAGCAGAGATTATATGACGAATCAGACAGCGTGAAAAGGGCACCATCATGGTGTTCGTAATGGTTCTGTCTGTGTTTTTAGCGTCGCTAAACCAATCATAAACAGAACAAGCCTAGTGATTTGCACTTTTGACGCTGCTTCATTGGTCCCGTTTCCTCGTAGCATCCGCTGCGTCTGGACGGGAAGGTGAAACGAAGTATAGTTGTAACTTTCCCTTTGCTTTGTTGTTCTCGAAAGTGCCAGTTCATCCTCGCCCCGAGCGCGCGACGCTCGAACCTCCTTTGCCGAACTTTCGAGATAGTGACGCACGGTAGATAAGCAGCTACCCGCGACCTTGTCGAGCAGTCCCGCGCTGCTCTGTTGTCGCCGCCGAATCGCCGCCTGCTTTTCTGCTGCCTCGACGCTCTTTCGTTCTTTACTTATTTTTGGTTGGCACAAGTTCGCCTATTAAACCGTTATTTTTGAGTTCACTGCTCGTCTTCGTGTCACCTCCGTTCGTGACATTTCTGGTGGAGGTGCGGGGTAGAAGAAGGCCACGACGATGACCGCTCCACCCGTCGTTTACCTGCCCGTCGCCCCTCGGACTCCGACGCCTTTCCACGGGGAGATCCACGAGGACGTCGAGGACTGGATCCAACATTACGAGCGCGTGGCACGCCATAACGGATGGACCGCCGAGCAGTACCTGCAGAACCTCTACTTTTCGTTGGAGGGTACTGCGAGGCACTGGTTCGAGAACCACGAGGCTGCGCTCACGTCGTGGGACGCCTGCGTCACCGAGCTGAAGCGGGCGTTCATGAACCAGCATCGCAGGCAGCGGGCCGAAGACCTTCTCCAGGCGAGGACTCAAGGCCCCAACGAAACAGTCACCAGTTTCGTTGAAGACATCCTCCGCCTGAGCAGCCGCGCCGACCCGCAAGCTACCGACGAGAAGAAGTTACGCTTCCTTATGAGGGGCGTGAAAAGCGAAATCTTCGGCGGACTTATTCGCAACCCCCGACGACCGTCGAAGAATTTGTTGCCGAAGCGACAAACATCGAGCGGGCGTTAATGGCCCGAGCGAGTCACTACCATCGGCTCAGCAACGTCTCCACTTTGGCCTCGCCCCGCTCAGAGTTCAGCACTGGTGCCGACGAGCTCCGCGACATCATCCGAGACGTCGTCCGAGAGGAGCTCCGAAAGCTGCTCCCCGCTGCTGAGCGTCCGGCGTCGCTGTCAGTCGCCGAGATCGTACGCGAGGAGGTGCAGCGGGCCGTGCAGCCTGAATCTCACCAGTCGACCTGCCACGCACCGGAACAACCGACGGTGACCTACGCCGCCATAGCCAGACGACAGCCGCAAGCTCCCCGCCAAGCTGCGGCGCCACCACGCCGTGAACCTCCAGCGCCGCAGTACTCCCAACGACGCGAAGATACGGCAGCACGTCCGACCAGAGCGACCTGCGCCGCAGAAAAACCGACGTGTGGCGAACGGCCGATCGACGCCCGCTTTGTTACCACTGCGGGGAAGCTGACCATGTCTACCGCCGTTGCCCGTACCGGCAGCTGGGGCTACGCGGCTTCCACCCCGACGACCCGCGCCCACGCTACGGCGAGCGACCCCGGGACATCGACGAATACCTCCGCCGGTACGCCATCCCCGGGACCGTCTGCCCTCGCCGCGGTTTCCGATCGCCGTCACCACAACGCCCTGCATCGCCTCATCCGTCGGTCCCGCCGAGAAAGCCTGTCCCCACTGCCTCGCCGGGAAAACTGAGTGCGGCAATACCGGGAGGTGGTATTGCCGATGACGAACGACGCCAATATCCTCCACAAACGTCGGAGGGCTCCCACACTAGCGACGAGACGGATAGGAACGACGGTTCTGCGACGGTGTCGAATAACCTCGACGTTACCATCGACGGCCACGACGCGAAGGCACTCGTCGACACCGGAGCAGACTATTCCGTTTTAAGTGGGAAGCTCTCTCGCCGCCTTCGGAAAGTGATGACGCCGTGGGATGGCCCGAAAATACGAACCGCCGGCGGACATCTCATCACACCAGTGGGAAGGTGTACTGCGCGCGTGAACATCCACGGAGAAACCTGCCCCGTGAAATTCGTCGTCCTCAAGGACTGTTCGAGAGACGTCATCCTTGGCATGGACTTCCTCTGTGAGTACGGTGCCGTGATCGACCTTGGCGCAAACAGGTTGACGCTGCGAAAGCCCGTTCTACCTCCGGAGAGACCCAAAACGACGCCAGCCGCCGTCCGAGTCATTGCGGACCACGTGAACCTGCCGCCACGGTCGAGTGTTCTTGTGCCCGTCGTGACCGATGCAGTTGCCCGCGGGAAAGTCCTTCTGGAGGGCAGCGTCCAACTGCTTCTCGGAAGAGGAATAGGCGTCGCAAGGGGCGTAACGGAGCTGCAGGATGGACGTACTGTGGTCCTCGTGACGAACTTTCGACCGGAGGCGCAGCACCTCACGAAAGGTGCCGCTGTAGGACACGTCGAGGAACTCCGGGCCGACGCCGAAATCGCCGCGATCTCCGACGAGCCCTCGCCGTGTCAGCCGCACAGTACACCGCCGCCGCAGCTCGACGTTAACCCCAAGCTCAGCGCCACGGAACGACGACAGCTCGGAGACCTCCTCGCCGAGTTCGGCGACTGCTTTGCGACGACGTCGAGGGTGCGCCAGACAACAGTTGCTAAACACCGCATCATTACCAACGAGGACGCGCTTCCTGTGCATCGGCCGCCGTACCGGGTCTCCCCAAAGGAACGAGAGGCCATCCAGGAACAGGTGCAAGAGATGCTGAACGACGACATCATTCAGCCTTCGAGCAGCCCGTGGGCCTCTCCAGTCGTACTGGTGAAGAAAAAGGACGGAACGCTTCGATTCTGCGTTGACTACCGGCGACTCAACGCGGTGACGAAGAAAGACGTGTATCCGCTCCCCCGCATCGACGACACGCTGGACCGGCTGCGCCACTCGCGGTACTTTTCGTCGATGGACCTTAAGAGTGGCTACTGGCAGATCGAAGTCGACGAACGGGACCGAGAAAAGACTGCCTTCGTCACGCCCGACGGACTGTATGAGTTCAAGGTGATGCCCTTCGGACTGTGCACGGCGCCGGCAACGTTCCAACGTGTCATGGACACCGTCCTGGCAGGCCTCAAGTGGCAGAGCTGTCTCGTTTACCTCGACGACGTCGTGGTATTCTCGGCCAACTTCGACGAGCATTTGCGACGCCTTCGAGCCGTTCTTGAGGCTATCAGGACCGCAGGACTCACCCTGAAGCCGACGAAGTGCCGGTTTGCCTACGGCGAACTGAAGTTCCTGGGCCACGTTGTGAGCAACAAAGGTGTAAGTCCTGACCCTGAGAAAACTCGCGCCGTAGCGGCCTTTCCACCGCCCACCGACAAAAAGGCCGTCCGAAGATTCCTTGGACTTTGCGCATACTACCGGCGATTCGTTCAGGATTTCGCCAAGCTTTCTGCGCCGCTCACGCACCTTACCAAAGACGCCGTGAACTTCGAATGGGGTGGAGAACAACAACAGGCATTCGACGAACTGAAGCGACGGCTCCAGTCACCACCGATTCTCGGCCACTTCGACCAATCAGCCGAAACGGAAGTTCACACGGACGCCAGTAATACAGGTCTCGGAGCGGTACTGGTCCAACGACAAGACGGTGCGGAGCGCGTGATCGCATACGCTAGCCGGACGCTGTCGAACGCGGAACGCAATTACTCGACGACCGAGAAGGAATGTCTGGCCGTCGTCTGGGCCATCACGAAATTCCGCCCATACTTGTACGGGACTCCTTTTCGGGTGGTCACCGACCACCATTCGCTGTGTTGGTTAGCGAGCCTGAAGGACCCATCGGGACGCCTCGCTCGGTGGAGCCTACGACTGCAAGAGTACGACGTGACCGTGGTCTACAAGTCAGGCCGAAAACACAGCGACGCCGACTGCCTGTCCAGAGCCCCTGTCGAGTCAGCTACCGGATGTGCCAAAGACGACGGCGACGACGACGACCACTTTCTTGGCGCGGTGAGCATTCACGGTATGGCAGCGCTCCAGCGGGACGATCCTGAGTTGCGTGCACTGATCGACCACTTGGAGGGACGAGGGGGTACGATTCCCCGAGTCTTCTCACGTGACCTGCCAAGATTCGCCGTCCGGAGAGGTATCCTCTACAAAGAGAACTTCGGGGACAGCAACTCGACGTGGCTCCTGGTGATTCCTGCTAGTCTTCGAGAAGAGATCTTCCAAGCCTGCCACGACGACCCAACATCTGGTCACCTTGGCTACAGTAGGACACTTGCACGGATCCGAGAGAAATACTACTGGCCCAAGCTCCCGAAGACTGTCCACCTCTACGTCCGTTCGTGCCACGAATGCCAACGACGCAAGAAACCACCGACGAAGCCGGCAGGTCTCCTGCAACCGATAGCGCCCCCGACTGCACCATTCCAGCAGATTGGAATGGACCTTCTCGGACCATTCCCGCCGTCGACGCAGGGAAACCGTTGGATAATCGTGGCAACTGATTATCTCACCAGGTACGCCGAGACAAAAGCACTCCCGTCGGGGACCGCCGTGGAAGTAGCCAAGTTCTTCGTGGAGTCTATCGTCCTCCGACACGGCGCTCCCCAAGTCCTGATTACGGACCGAGGATCCTCGTTCATGGCGCAACTGACACAAGAGATACTCCGCCTGAGCCACACCGACCACCGCCGGACCACGGCATACCACCCGCAGACCAACGGGCTGACGGAACGACTAAACAAGACCATCGCCGACATGATTTCGATATACGTGGACGTGGAACACAAGACGTGGGATGAAGTGTTGCCCTACGTCACGTTCGCGTACAATACGGCGATTCAAGAAACTACCGGCATTACACCTTTTCAGCTGGTGCACGGCAGAAAGGTGACGACGATGCTCGACGCCATGCTGCCCCACGACCCGACGGACGACACCACCGACGACGCCCAGCTGGTCACCCAACGAGCAGAAGAAGTACGCCAGCTAGCCCGTCTTCGAATAAAGGACCAGCAACGTGTGGACGCTGGCCGGTACAACCTTCGTCGCCGCGACGTGGAGTTCCAGCCCGGAGACAGGGTGTGGGTGTGGACACCCATTCGCCGCCGCGGACTCAGCGAGAAACTGCTAAAACGCTACTTTGGACCCTACAAGGTCATCCGCCGCCTCGGGGACTTGAACTACGAGGTGCTCCCCGACGGAACCCGACCATCAGGACGCCGCCGGCCACGACCCGAAGTCGTACACGTAGTTCGACTGAAGCCGTTCTACGCGCGATAGGATTGCAGCACCGCATGTTTATTTCATTTCACCGTAAAAATGTTTTAACCATTTCTGTTTTCCTTTTTCGTTGCATCGGGACGATGCACTTTTAAAAGGGGGATAATGCCGCCCGCAGAGCCGAGAAAGAACGCTCGGTCACGGTCTTCTAGAAGATTCCCATTCATTCTCGCACTAGTTGTAACTTTCCCTTTGCTTTGTTGTTCTCGAAAGTGCCAGTTCATCCTCGCCCCGAGCGCGCGACGCTCGAACCTCCTTTGCCGAACTTTCGAGATAGTGACGCACGGTAGATAAGCAGCTACCCGCGACCGTGTCGAAGCAGTCCCGCGCGCTCTGTTGTCGCCGCCGAATCGCCGCCTGCTTTTCTGCTGCCTCGACGCTCTTTCGTTCTTTACTTATTTTTGGTTGGCACAAGTTCGCCTATTAAACCGTTATTTTTGAGTTCACTGCTCGTCTTCGTGTCACCTCCGTTCGTGACAATATGAAAAGAGCTTGGTGGCGTGTCCTAAGATCAACCTCACGATCGGCCTCGTTCCTTTTCTCACCGCTCTGTAGGGGCCCTTCCACTGCAATTGCAGCTTCTTCTTCTTCGAAGGTATTAACAGCAGGAGCACGGTCGCCTGCTTTCCAAGTTCCCGCTTCCCACTTTTCTTGTCATTCATCTTCTTTTGATATCTTTTTGCTGAGGCTAAGTTTTTGTGAGCCAGTTCCATTCTTTGTTTTCTCAAGACGGCTGCAGCAGGTCAAGAACGAATCCATACGTCGTCTTGATGCTGGTTCCCAGTTCATCTCGAGTCCACATCCTTTGGGTCGTCAGCGGTTCTCGTACATGGCGGCCGTAAATGAGCTCAAACGGGGAAAAGCCTAGACTCGCTTGGTGCACCTCGCGGTACGCAAAGAACAAAGGTGCTAGGTGCCGATTCCAAAGAGCGGGTTCTCCTAAAAAATATAGAGCACCGACAGATGACACTGGGACTTTTGTTTTGGCTTGAAAGGTAGACTCTCTTAACCATGCATCGCTTGATAAGCTTTCCTGTTATGGTGTACGGGGCGTCTTTTGGCACTCCATTCAGTCATATCTACAACATCGCAAACAGTGTGTCTCAATAAATGGTTTCTGCCTCATCTTTGCAACTATTGAAGTCCGGTGTTCCGCAGGGCAGCATACTTGGCCCACTTCTGTTCGAATGTGATGACACAAATGACAGCAATACAAAAATTGAACGAAGTATGA